>PVIR01004989.1:0-75063 GCA_004026965.1 Petromus typicus
CTGCTGGAAAAATACCAGCATTGCTTGACAGGACTTCTGGCTTCAGCTGTAATATTCATTTCAGAAGCTCTGTTTATTTTCTAGTGGTGTTCTTGTAATACATTTTTGCATGATGTCAGAGCTATCAAAAAGCTGTCTCTGAGTACCAACGCCTGCTTGAGTTCTTTTGGCAGGGAACTCGTTTGTCCAGCCTGGGTGTGGCATCACGGGATACCTGAACATGGGCAGCTCAGTGTGTGCA
The DNA here is from genome assembly GCA_004026965.1 of Petromus typicus. NCBI lineage: Eukaryota > Metazoa > Chordata > Mammalia > Rodentia > Petromuridae > Petromus > Petromus typicus. The sequence goes on from PVIR01004989.1 coordinate 242, forward strand.
GCCCCACGGGGGCAGCTGGGCCTGACAGGCAGCTCCTCTTTGAGTTTCACCAGCTCGAGCAGCCCTGTGGGGCCCTCTTGTGTCCCCAGGCCCCGAATTTCTCCCTGTAGTGACCAGGACTCTTCCTCCTTGCGGATCGTAGCAGTCAGGAATTGACACATGTGACCGTTTGTTTCCTGTTTCTCTTGCGTCAGGTGATTCTTGTTTCTATGCAACAGGCACTAGAAAAAGTGAGTTCTGAATTCAGACGAACACTGTTAGACCCTGGAAGAAGGCCAGGCCTGGGTAGAGATGAGCGCACTGGTGAAAAGGGGCTCAGGCGAGGACCGCAGAAGGCCCTGTCCTGCAGTCAACAGCCGAGGGCAGCACCCGTTGTTAAAACCCTGCCACGTGCTCCCCAAAATACGCCTTTACCGAGAGTTGCCTTCAGATTGCTCTAGGGAGCTGCTGTTTCATTAATGTGATCACAACAGGAACTGAAAGGAAACGTGCTTTGGTCAAAGCTGGAGTCATCTCTGCAGGTCTTTTTCTCATAGGTGACCTGGGCATCAAACCCAAACCTCACGCATGCCAGGCAAGTGCTCTGCCACCGAGCCCCTGTCCAGCATTCTTGGTTTTGAGACAAGTTTATGAAGTTGCCAGGGGTGGTGACTCAGGCAGGCAGTTAAATGTGTGGTCATTTCACAGCAGTAGAAAATGAATAGGGAGGGAGAAAGGGGCAGGCATGTGGGGAAGGGAGGGTTATGTAGGGAGGAAGGTGGCACTAACTGTTGCAGTAGAATTTAGGCTCCGGGGTTAAAAAGCAAAACAAAAACTTCGCTGCTGGGCACAATGAAGAGTCAGTGCTGCAGTGTTGAGCTGGGACACTCAGCCGAGACTGGGGACTGGCGGCTTCATTAATAGGAAATAATCACCGAGATGTGATTCCAGCTGTCAGGGCCACAGGGCAGCTGCGCTGCAGATGTGCGTGTAGCGGGCTGGGGTGATTTTGTTCCTAGACATGAGGCAAACACAGAAATGTTACTGAAAAGGAAAGGGTTGGTGTCCATTTATGTTTGATTTCTAGACATGATGAAGTTAGCTTACACTTCCAGGACGAGATGATAATGCTATACAGAAACACTGGAAAGAAAATGTCTATGTTAATAATGAGTCTGCGTTCCAAAATAAGCTCAAAGTTACATACAGAAAAGGTGGAAGGTGGTTTGGTTTTTGTATTTTGAAACAGGGTTTTGCTATATATCCCAGCCTGGCCTCAAACTTCTGGCAGTCCTCTGTCTCAGCCTCCAAGGGCAGAGATTGCAGGTGTGTGCCACTGCACGCGACCAAGATTTATTCTAAGGACACTAGACCATTTCCCGGGACGACTGCTTAGGGATACACATGGAACTGTGCTTGTCCAGGAGTCACTAGAAGAAGCCACACATGCAGGTGACCCCAGCTCTAAACTGAATTCAGTATTGGGAGGGCAGTATCCAGCCAAACACAGTGTGGCTGTTTGAATTTTATAAAGCAGAGCTGTAGCTAAGTCTAGATCTCAGGCTGTTGATACAGGGCCAGCACCATTCTTCACCACAGAACACTGTCCTCCCTCCTCCTTTTTAGAGAAAAATTACTAGAGAAAATCAGATCCTAAGTAAATACAGAATCGAACCCCATATTTTAGTCATTTCTACCATCTTGTATATAATCTTACAAAACGCATTGTCCTGCTGTTTCTCAGCCTCCTGCAGAGCTGGGAGGGTATGACTGGGGAGCAGAAGGTGCCAGCACGGTTACCCAAAGGCAGGGATGATGTTGACCGCAGCCGCAGGCAGCCCGGCAGCCCGGGGGGAGGAGGCAGAGCCGAGAGGAGTCCAGCAGCAAAGTAGCGGATTGTCGCATGCAAACCATTTGTTCAGTGAAATACCTGACAGTGAGCAAAGCGCACTCATGAGAAAAGACCCCGTTTTGCTTTTTAGTTGGGGGTCACCTGTTCATCCGCTGACTCCTCTCTTAGGGCTTTTTTGGGACCTGGCATGGCAGGTGCCTGCCTGGTCCAGTGGAGCAGAGGTGGGGTCTGCGACCCTGCCCTGTGCATCCAGCCTGGGCCTGAGGGAGGCCAGGACCCACTCAGGATGTGCAGACACGCGTGGGTCTCCATTGCCCGGCTGGGTGGGTGCACACAGGGACAGGTGACTGTAGTGGCCCCACTCCGTCCATGCCACATGCTGCCCACACTTCTCAGAGGAAGCCATTGGAGCACAGGGCAGGGCCCAGGAAGGGACATCGGGGAGGCTGCCAGCCTGCTGTTGGTCCTGAGCATGTTGATTTACAGCCCAGCGCATGTGGTCACAGGTGTGTGTAGGAGTTGCGGTGCGTGTGCGCACAGGTGTGTGTAGGAGTTGCGGCGCGTGTGCGCACATTTGTGTGTAGGAGTTACAGTGTGTGTGCATACATTTGTGTGTAGGAGTTACGGCACATGTGCACACAGGGCTGTGTAGGAGTTGAGGCGCGTGGGCGCACATTTGTGTGTAGGAGTTATGGCGCGTGTGTGCACAGGTGTGTGTAGGAGTTACAGCATGTGTGCGCACAGGTGTGTGTAGTAGTTGCGGCGCATGTATGCACAGGGGTGTATAGGAGTTATAGCGCATATGCACACAAGGGTATGTAGGAGTTACGGCGCGTGTTTGTAGGAGTTGCGGCGCGTGTGCGCACAGGTGTGTGTAGGAGCTGCGGCGCGTGTGCGCACAGGGGTGTGTAGGAGTTACAGCATGTGTGCGCACAGGTGTGTGTAGTAGTTGTGGCGCATGTATGCACAGGGGTGTATAGGAGTTATAGCGCATATGCACACAAGGGTATGTAGGAGTTACGGCGCGTGTGTGTAGGAGTTGCGGCGCGTGTGCACACAGGGGTGTGTAGGAGTTGTGGCATGTGTGCACACGAGAAGGGACCAGCCTGAGCAGCTCAGGTCCAGTCTGCATAGGTGCCCACCCCAGGCACCTTGCCCGGCCACCCAGCTGTATGTGCTGTGTTCTCACCCCGGCAGTGCCCACGTCCATCCTCCAGCCTGGCTGTCCATGCTTACCGGGGACCAGATCCCCTGAGCTTGTTCTTTAGCCCAGATGCCAGGGAGGCGACATCTCACTGCGTCCCCGAGACCGGGAGCCTCGGATGTGCGACACACAGCCCTAGACAAAGCTTTTAGTTAACACACACCATGGCGTCAAGCAGACTTTGAAAGATGCACGTTCTGTGTGGGGAGTACTCCAGTTTCTCTGTTGTTGCTTTTCCTGCCACTTAATGTTGTTTATAATTTTAATGTTCATTGGCCTGTGGTCTGCAGTACATAATGGTGACTTCTCCACAGGGAGCTCAGTTTTCCCCCCCACCCCCATCTCTAGCTTCCTTTGCAGGTTTCTTGGTGCCAGGGCCACGTTTCTCTTAATGTTTGTATTTCCTAACATGGAGTGTGAGCATTTTGTATCGTGAACCTACAGATCTACAATTTTGGCTCATATTGTTCCAAGCGTTGCACATTCTCTTGTGTTGCAGTGAGCAGTGAGGCTCAATGGTTACAAATGTGGGTTTCGCTTCAGAACAGGCCTGGCCCTCCACCCTGCCGCTTGCCAGCGGACATCAGATGGATTGGGCCACTTCTTGAAGCCTCAGTGTCCAGAGTCTGTGAGACGGGACACAGTGCTGACTCTGCCCAGCTTGGTGTAAGGCTGGCACAAGCTGCTGCCTGAGTGTGTGGCGTTTCGCTAGCACGTGTTGTTACCAGGTGGTTGGTTGGTGGCAAGTGATGACAGTTGTGTGCACCGTGTTTTGCACATGCCACTCTTCTCAGGGTGTCCGTGTCATCCTGAGGAACAGCAGTTATTACAGCTCTTCTGGTCAACTACATCCTCAGCCGGCCCCCGCAGACTCCCGCATCCTGCCTCAGGATCAGAAGGGTCAGGACTCGAAGATTGTTCTACACATCAAACAGCATTAGATCACAGTGCAAGAAAATAGCAGGTGCGGAGAGCTGCAAATCAAACAGGAAAGACAAGTCTTGTTCTCCATGAGTGCCTGGGAAGCTAGACCTGCCCGCCATCCGCCGGTCAGCAGTGGGATCAGAGCCGACCTGTGTCCTTTCCCCCCGCGGCTGATGCCCGTCCTTCGAGCACGGCTTACAGTGCTTCTGTTCCAGACGTTAGTGACAACATATATCTTGGGTTGTGCTTCTGTTTTTGCTTTTTGTTTTTTACTTCGAAGGCACCAGAGTAGAATGTTGCTAAGCGCACCATGGAAAACATGAGCTGCACCTCCGCCTGGGTGAGGGGATCTCTGGAGAGATCACTGACGCAGAACCAGGCTAATCTTGGAGATGTCTTTGCTCGCAGGACATTGATTTGCAAAGAGACATGGGTATTTTGGCTATTTAACCGATATTTTTAAAAAATCAAGCTGAAATGAAGTTACTAGAAAATCATTTTACATAGGTTTTCACATCGAGATTGTTGTCATAAAGTGTTAGGGTTAAAAAATGTTAGTAAAAAAAATCAAAATAAGAAAATGATACTCCTACTTTTTAGGTGTGTGAATATGTGGGTACATAATAAATGTAATTTTCCTGCAAGTTTTACTTTGTTGACTTTGTTTCTATGGCAGTGCAAATTAAACTGGGTAGAGAGTTTTGAAATCCAAAATTTGTGTCAGTTCACCTTGATCTTTGGTTGAGGAAAAAAAGAGCAGAACTGGTTTTGACAGAGATAGAAAATTTAGAATCTTACCTCTTACTTCCTCTCCAAACAGTTGAAATGCAGACCATACAATTAATTTTAGAATGAAAGTTTTAGTTATATATAATCTATTTGAATTTCAAATACTTTTTTAAAATTAAAGAACTTTCATCAACGTGAAACTTGTAGGAATCATTCGCTATTTCATAGGAAGAACATAATTTTGTTTTGCTCTCAGAATAAAGTAGATATCTATTTATTTTTGTAAACTTTCAGACATTTCACACTAAAATAAATGTCACAGGGTTTTATAGATTAGCTGATAAAATTATTTATCCCAGAGTTGGTATGTTTTATGAGCAGTTTTGCCAAGAAGCCTGTTTTTAAATGGTTTTGGACACTTAAATAGTGACAGTTTCATTCTTTAAAAAGTATTGTTGAGGAATGATTATAAACAAAGAGGCAATCTCTAAGGTTTATAATTGTTAAAAAAAAACTAGGCTAAATTTTATTTTGAAAATTTTACTTAATTAAGATGTACGCATTTTCTTCCCCCCCCTTTTTTCTTTAGCATTTTAGAGTTCCCTTCTCTAAAATTTCAGTTGGTTCAAAATTGGCAAAAATGACACCAAAGACACAAACTTCAACTATGAATGATTAAAGTAACAGCTTTAAAATGTAGTGCAGAACAGTCGTGCCAAAGTTACCTCACCAGTGATTGACTTGGTAACTAATATCCCAAAGTTTTCCATGTTTTATTTCCTCTTTTGCTTTTTTGATAATATAAAATCTGAGGAAGATGCTATTTATTGTGCGAATATTTTCTTGTTAGGAATCTGATTCTGAAAAAAATTGCTTAATATACATAGATCTTGTAGGCATGTTGATCTTTTCCTTTCTAAAATCAATGTATGATTACTAAATACATAGATTCAACAAACACAGTGCCATTCTATTTTACAGAAGTTGTTAGATCACTTAACAGTTGAAATAAGGCTAGAGTTCCACACTCTGTGCTATGATTTACCTTTTATTTCCGTATTTCCAACTGCTGGAAGATAGCTGCAGTGCGGTGGCTAGGTTACTGGGCCCAGACCGCTCCTTCGGTGGTCAGCCCCTTGCTTACAGAAGCGTGCCCTCTGTGTCCCGATCCCTTGTCCGACTTCCGGCTCGCTGCCCTTGCTGAGCAGTACATGGCCAGCCTGCATCCGAACACGGCTGCGCGGAGCTGTCCCTGGCAGACGGCAGGGAGGCCCTTGAACCGAAGATGCGCCCCACCAAGCCGACCCTGTGTTTCCACCAGAGAGCCCTCTGCAGATTCTTTCCAAAAATTAAAGAGAGAAGGGGAGAAAGACCCTATCCCTACACACAGTCCACTGCGTAAGGGGTGCAATTAAAAATTGATTTTCATCCTGTCTTTTTTGCATGGTTTAACAAAACTAATGTTTACACATTTACAGCTCAGTAAGAGGATAATGTGCTTAATGAAAGAAAAACCCACTGACAGCCACGTTTATTGCCCTTCATTAGCATTGGTGCTTAATTTAATATAGATCTGAATAGACATGAGGGAGCCTGCAGGAGGTTAAATGGTGAAAATATAATAAATTAAATCAGAGATTATTGAATTTACTATTTAGTTTCTGTGACACTCAACAGACATAATTCATTAGACTTACTCTCAGAAAATAGTTCAAAGTTTCAAGTATCATTTATTCATCTATAGTCTTAGACTTTTTTTTTCAGATGGCATTAATGTAATTATGAAAATGTGGCCAGTAATGAACATGTAATTCTTGTATACGTGTGATTCTCCTAATACTACAGCTTAATTTTTCTTTTAAATAGACATATATAAATACATATATAATCTCAGATTTGGGGGGATTAGGTTTTTTAATAGTCTGTGGTTTTTAATCTTTTAAAAATATATGGATTCTCTCAGATTAAAACATTTTGCCCTCTCCGGTAGGAAAGAATACATTTAAAAGAGAAATAAAAATGCCAATATCTAAAAATATTCTTCCAAGCATGTCATACCTAGAGGTTGTTATCAAGTGCTGTATCTGATGATCGGATTTAAGTAACATAAGGAATAAGAACTTGCAGTGAGGAGTCACGTGCCTAAGTGCTGTCCTTCCCTAGGCTTTTTAGACCTTATTAGAAGTATTTTTTCTGCAGCTCCTAGAAGCTGGAGAATCAAAGGCAAGTCTAGGCAGTAATTGCATAAGTGGAGGGAAAGCAATTCTGGGGCTCATTACAGGCGAAATGATGAAAAGCCCTCTTGTATTATAATGTTATTGTATAAAATGAAACTAGAATTCTTATCTCTTTGATAATACTTGCTCACCAGAAAATAAGTAATTTCTTGAGTTCAGTAGAAGGTTCAAGATAATTTGGTTCTTGTATAGAGACTTGTTGCTATAAAGACGCATTTAAAATTCCCTGTATGATGGTGTAGATGTATCTCTTCCAGATTTTACTTCTTTAATTTTAAAAGATAGCTGCCTTTATTTTATATTCATTGAATCAGTTGCTTATACAAAACACAAATCTTAACGGGCAAAACTGACTTTTTAAAAATTTAGATTATATGATGATGTATTAAGTAAAGTAATGATTGTTTCACTAAGATCCTTGGTTATTTTTATTAATAAGAAATCCTTGCCTTTTATGTGAATAATGGTATTGTGGAAAAGATATGGAAAGACTATATATAGCTAAGATAGGAAAATCTGGACATGGGTGTCTGAAGTAGTAACATAGTCACATACACGCCTGAGTGTGGTGGACAGTTTTTAATGTACAGACTCATTTCCATCTACTTCTTATTTTCTCTTTTGTTCTTTTTAAAGCCACGTCCAGAACAAAAAGGAACTTCTCTGCTTTGTCTGCACACCCTTGGCTGCGTTTCACTGTGACATGCACGGCTGTTCTTTTAGCACCAAAATGTTGGCACACAGTCCTGAAAATTTCACACCATCTCTTGCTGGATCAGCAAGCTTAACCCACCAAAATCTGGTGTTGTGCAATGGTTTTTGACTGATAATCAATCTTTATGCTGCTCGACAGTTGTTGCTGGGACACGGAGTAGAGCAGGTGGCAGATGTGAGTTGTCTTTGGAGAAAAGAAATTGTAGGTGAGCTGGGACACAGACTAGTGGATCACATGTCCATTAAAAAGGCTCCGGAGAAGAGTAAGGGGAAAGCTGCTTATCTAAGTTCAGCTCAGAGATAAGCCTACCCTGATATTTGATTTCTTTTGGAATGTTAAGAATATAAATGTAAACACACACACACACACACACACACACACACACACACTCTGAAAGGGAAGACTTAACATGTTTATATACCACCCACATACTCATCTAAATATTTCAAGCTGCCTGAATCAGATGAAAGAGCACCTTTCCAGCCTGTGCTTTATGGATTTATCTGTAAAGAGCCACCGTGTTTTCACCAGTGTACCTTAAAACTGAACCTGCATGACTGACTCTGAAGAGAGGAGATCCGTTCAGAATGAGGTGGCGTTGTCAGAAGGTAGAAAAGTGCTGAAGGTGAATAGGAGAAAGCAGCTGACAGGACTTGGTCTGCGGAAGCATCTTTCTAAATGAGCATAAATATTTGAATATGTAATTAGATGAAAGGTATCGAGTAAGTACTTAGTCCCTATTTAATTTGCGATTGTTATTTATGCAGCCCTTTCTCAGTGCCTGCTGCAAGCGGTAACTGCCGGGTCAGAGATGGTGAGAGCTGGTGAGAGGCTTGATTTTTTAGCCATTATTTTTTCATCTAATTTTAATTCCATTTAATAAACATTAAACTAACAAATATTTTTTATTGACTATAGATTGTGTATCTAGCCCTGGCAAAAGCATAGAAGTCCTGACCTCTCAGGAGCTTAAACTGGATAAGTAAGTTGTAAGTTCTTAAATCGAGTACTACTTGACAATGTAAATCAAATAGATCTTCCAAAGCTATAGGAAGGCTAACTAAGTCGGTGTGTATTTTAGCAATTATATTTCCATGCTTCATTGGTTTCTTTACACTTGTGACAATCAGTATAGACAGTTAAATGATTTGTTATTGGAAAGTAACTAGATTAGAAAAAATCATACGTATCACCTCTGATTTTTAAAACTATTTGATGATCCCTTTTGAACATTGTTGTTGACAACCAGTGGCACTACATGTAACAGAAAGCCAGAGAGCTATTCATCACATACCTCAAAACACAAAGCTTTCATTTAGAGGTCAGCCCAAGGTCAAGCCTGACACACAGCATTCCCTGTTGAAATACAGTATCAGAATAATTCGTACATTTTGAAGTTCAGTGATTGACCAGCAAGATTAGAGATGGATGGAAAAGATCAGAAAAATAGAAGTATTTTATATGAAATCTGTTGATTAAAATGTCTTATAATTCTGGCATTTGAAGAGTCTGACATTTATTAATCATTCTGGAGTTGTGAAGATTTAGTTACAAGCTTTTGAATTTGTAGCTGTATGGTTTTATTCTCAGTTTCTGAAACTTTTGCATAATAGTGGCACAGTGAAAATTCTTGGCTTAATTCCATGTGGTTTATAAGAGTTCAACTCCCTGTGACTGCTAGGAAATGTGGGCAGTGCAGACGCAGCAGAAGGAATGGTCTGTGCCCTGTGGTTGCTTCATTATCTTTAAAAAGATGAGGGAGAAAAACTGTTTAGACTTAGCTCACTGAGTCTCAGTTGTACCCCATGGAGCTCTGACAGTCTTTAAAATGGGGGAGGGGTTGGCTCTGCTCTTTCCTATGTGTCTTTTTCTACTGTTTGGCTTTTGCTTATCATTTACTGTGATTCATTTCAGTCCTGTGTTTTGTTATCCAGAAGTGAAATTGAGTATTATGAATAAGATTTTCCATATTTTGTATACTGTATTATGAAGATGTAGTCACAGGGAAAAAAAATCCATGAAAGGAGTACTCAGTATTACACCTAAGATCTAAATTTAAACGTAGAGATTTTCTGCTCGCTGCCATGTGATCTACAAAATGAAATAATGTGCTATGACAGCTTGTGATTGACAAGAATATGTGTGAGCACATTTACAATAGATCATCTTTGCACATAGAAGTAAATGTCAGTGAAATGATGGATTCTCATCATTTTAATTATTGATGATTTGGAAATATTTCAATTCCAAGACATACAAGACACACTGTAAATAGCAGCATAACACTTTCTCCTACCTGCATCAGTAATGAAATGTTCTGTCGTATTTTGTTTTTCAAAAAATGCATTAGTTTAATGAACCTGGATTCATGCACTATATCCTGCTCTATTACATATCTACCAAGTGGTTGGTTTTTCAAAGTTGCACTAAAAGCACAAGTTCCAAAAAAGTGACCCACGACTCACACCACTTTGCACCTGGTGCTTCATTGCTGGACCTCAGGAGTCCGGACTCCCACCTGCAGGGCAACTCTGCTGAACGCAGGCAGCTGCAGAGGTTGGGGTGATTCCCCCAAATCCCTTTCACCTTTTGTTTCAAGCACACCTGACTAGCAAGATTGTTCATCCCGCTTAGTGGTGGTGAAGCTTTTAGAGCCTTCAGTGACAGATAGTTGCGAGGCTCCTCACCAGCCCAGTTTACCTCTCACTTAGCTCTGTGTGCTCAGAGGCACCCAGCAAACCAAGTTGTATAAAAATGGATCCAAGTCAGTGTTCGGTTCCATGTTGACCTTTTGGGACCGTTTGATTCGGTTTGTGACCAGAACTGTGGAAAGAATTAAATTCACCCACCAAGGTACTACTGTAAAAATGGTCTTAAAGGAACAAATAACATCCTGGGAACAAGGAGGAGGGAACTAAAGGATGAAACGGGTGTTTGCCGTAACCTTTAAATCAAACCTTTTAGACAGTTGTCTGCGCACTGGGTGTTACTCCCCCAGAGAAGTCATGTCTTTGGATACCAAATCCAGTTCAGTTCAGAGTGGGGCTTTTCAGACTGCTCATTTTTGAAGTTCTCTCACCTGCTAGAAGAAACACAAGACAGGCATTATTATTTAGTGGAGAGAAAGCTAGGCTTGAACATCATATCATCTCAGAAGTCTAGTCCCTACCAGGTGACCTTGGGCGAACTGATATACACTTAACATCTTTATCTATAAAGTAGAGGTAATAGTAAATTATTATTAAGTTTCTTATTTTTCTAGTAAAGATGTTACCTAAAAATAAAAGGCCTATATATCGGGCAATCTGAATAGAAAGCAGAATAGGATTCTGTAAACATGAGAGAGATTCCAATTCTATTAATCAGAACGCTCAGTCTGCTACCTTCCCAGAATAGCAGGGGTGGGTCCAGGAAAAAGACGACAACAGCAAAAATTGAGTTCCTACTTGGCTTCATCACAGCCAGGAAAACATACTCCAGCGCAGTCACTTAATCTCTCTAACCCTGAGTGTCCTTAACCTCAAATTGAGCGTGACAACGTCAGCTTCAGAGTCACTGTCAGGCGAAGGAAGACAATAGACGAACAAGTCTGGCACAGGATGCGTTTCAGAAATACTGTCTGTCCTACTCCTTACAGATTTTCTTTCTTGTGCTGCCTCCTTGCCAGCTATTTCCGCAAGCTTTCTGTACATGTTGTCACAGGTACCTGAATTTACTGCTAGAAGTGTTTGCCAGCCCTGAGGTCTTGAGATCCGTTGAAACACAGTAAAAGCCCCACTGAGCAGCTGTGTATACAGCACGCTGTGGGAGTCTGAGTTAGACTCTTTCAACCCTGTCTGAAGTGTAGGTAGAAATCAAGGCCTTCCAAAGGAGCCTCCGAGGGCCTACCTTCCTCTGTTCTGTTCCAAGAGCTGTACTTAGAAATATGCTCATGACCCAGGGCGAGCCTTAACTGTCAGCTGCCATAACTAAAAGAAAGTTCATGGAAAAGTTCAGGGAAAGGGTGACAACATTTTGATTGGCACAATAGATGGGATGTTTGTAATTTTAATCAAATTTAAATTGAAGACATACTTCAAATGATATGTCAGAGTAGTGTTACTGAGTTAAAATCTAATGACAACCACTGTCATTATTAGTTAAATATAGCCATCACGCCTGTGGCAATAAAGGATGACACCTAAAGAACATGCGGAAACAAAGAACACAGCGTTCTGAGAGAAGGGAGTGACTGGAGACTCAGCTGAAGGCAGGAATGTGACCTGGATTTAATCTGTTTACCAAACACAGAAGCAATTGTGTTTGGGGTGGCTGATATAATCGAGTATAGCAGTACGTCTTCTTACTGTCAAAGCATTTATATTTTATAAGCTCATCTCGCACCCATGAAGTGATGTGCTTGTTCATGTTCAGTGTCATTATCTGTACCTACCTGACGGGCAGAGCTTAATGTGTTTTCAAGTTTATTGCTCAACTATGAGAATGAATTTTTAAAATAAGATTTTGCATAAGCTCCTGGATCTGAAGTTAAATATTGCTGCTTTTATTCTGGTGGTAGAATAAGGCAGAGGTTCTTTTGAAGGTGCTGGTGCATGTCAAACGGAACGTTAGAGTTCTGGGAGCAGCTAGAATTGCTTCATTTTATGACAAGCATTGGCTTTTTAAAAAATGTAAACTGAGGAAATGTAATTATATTATAGATGGACCTCAACATGGGAACAGACTAGAAAGTGCTTTATCTTTTTCCTGATTTGACAATAAAATCATGAAATTAAAACAGGATGTAGAATTCTCAAAATAAAATCCAGTCCCTGGCGGGGGCATAGCCTTCTTCATTTCCTTTAGGAAAACAGATTCCTGAGCAGAGCTGCAGGAGGCAGCCCGTGGGAAGCCAGGAAGTGTTTTCCAAGGTTACAAGAAGTCCTAAAACCTCAGGCGAGGCCAGCTCCTCGCCCTGCCCTCAGTGAAATCTTAACTTTTCAAGTTCCTGAGGAGACAAAGATGGAGCAGTTCTGGTCACGATTGCTGTGTGAACCACCAGCCCTGGGTAAGAAATACAGAGAGCAGGATGAGAAGAGAGGCCTTCCTTGGCATCTGGGGTGTGTGAGCAGGCGTGTGGCAAGAGGGCATGGATTCCAGAGCAGCCCAAGAAGCAACCACGCTTCTGCTGTCGGGAGCCATGCTTGCAGGGCTTGCACGTGGTCCTGTCCTCCCTCTCAGTGTCCCCTTCCTGTGACAGGCCTCATGTCGGCAGTCACCCTGGTGTGGTTCAGGAGAGGTGTCCATGGTGTCCCAAGCAGGTTCACTGAGGGCAGAAACACACTTTCTGGCCCCGAACAGACATGCGTGCTGTTCTGAGGATCTAGCAAGATGCACCTAAGTAGGTCATCTGTATCTCATATAGACCATCTGTGTCTCAGGGGCAAGAGCGAGGGGTGAAAAGAGATGCCCCAGTCAGCCTGCCTGGGGCACAGTGAGTGGACAGCTAGGGGGACCATATCCAGAAGCCCTTTGCCCCAACTCACAATGCATGGGGGACGTTCCCAGGGTGGGGAACGTGGACATGCCAGCACCAGGGCCGTGACGATCTCAGGAAGGCAGCTGTGGTGCTGCAGATCAGAAACTGGATGGCGGATTCTCCAGGGAGGTCTGAGCCTGCGGCCTAAGGTTTCCAGCTTCCCGCATCCTCCCAGGGTTGATCTTTCCTGACTGTCTCTCCCCTTGGTCTTTTCCGGGGAGAGGCAGAAAGGGCAGGAAATCTCAGTGCGTTTAATCCTCTCCTTGTATTCTCATAGTACCTTGTGTGCAGCAGGTAAACTGCTTTTGAGGGTAAGGAGCCCAAAGGAGGTCCCTGACCTGCTGGAAGCAGAGTGACCCATGGGGCTGGAGGCGGCCTCTGTTGCCCTCACCTTGGGCAGAGGGGAGCAGGGCGGAGAGCTAGGGGTGACTGTTTCCCAGTTCCTGCACAGGCGCTACATTGCCTCTGTTCTGGGAAGTTAGAGTTGTGGATTTCTAGAGATGAGAAAGTTAATGAGAGACAGAAATGCACACTGCATTGGCAGCAGGTACACTGGGCATATGGTGTCCTGGAGGTGCATCGGGTGCCACGGAGGTGGTTCCTGTCTCACCACGCAGCCTGGCTTGCGCTCCCCACGCCGGGCTGTCCTTTCTCTTTGCTGCTGCTCACCCACCCACCGCCAGCCTCTGAGATTATGCTCTTGTACCAGGAGTGGAGCCTTGGCAGATGCTTCTGGGCCCCCTGGGTGCTCCAGGCAGGGTGAAGTGTTTCTCTGGCTTACTCTTTCTTGGTGGCCAGCAGCTCTGCACACACATCCTGGACTGGAAGGGACCTGGCCCAGGGCCATTGCCGCTCAAGTCACTGCGGAGAGGGTCCCGCTCCCCAGCTGGCTTTGCTGTGGGCTGGCCACAGCCACACCTGAGAAGTGCTTCCGCAGGGTTCCTCTACCTCTCTCGGCCCAGGAGCTTTTCATAACAGGGAAATGGTGTTTGCCTTTATAAGGAAGAGTTTTCCGCAGTCTCACCCATCTAAAACGTGGGCTGGCCTTTTTCTGGGCCGACATTGTGCCCGGTGTGTGGTGTGATGTGTGCAGCAGGTGCTTCTGGCGTGCTGCCCTGCCTGAGGCCTCTGTGCCCCGCCACGCCGATGCTTGGTTGCTTCACCCACACGGTGCCCTGCTTCCAGGTCCTGTGTCCTGTCCCCAGCCTGCTCACACATTCGCAGTCCTCCTCGGAAGCTGTCCCGGCCACCCCGGGCCCCAGGGCAGCTCTCACCTCCGCCCCGGCAGCGGCCTGGCTGGTTTCCCTCTGCCTCGCAGACAGACCCGACCTCTGTCAGGTTCCTTTACACAGTGTCCACACAGACAGCGAGTGTGGGACACTCAGCGAGCGTTCACTGATACATATTCTCATTTCCTAGTTAATTTAATAAAGGACATAATAGAGAAATAGCTGATTAAACTTTAAAATAAAATGAAACTGTTGAAGTCTAGTTAATATCTGTGCAATGGAAGTGTCACCTGAGTCTAACCGAGCATGTACTTGGGGAGGTAGCAGTCGTGCTGTGTCTGTTGTATGTAACGAGTGTTCTGCAGACCTGTGCTTGAGCACAGCACAACTGTGTGCAAAGTTGGTACTTGCTGAGCGGCAGGAACAAGTGCTTCTGTGGGAGAGGAGCAGTCCGCTTCTGCCAGCTGCACACTGGGCCGCGTGTGCTTGTCTGCAAAGTGCCAGCTCCTGGGGGGACCACAGAATGTGTCCCGTCGGTGCCCGGGTCTGATGGGCAGGTGTAAACAGAGTTGGAGAGGGACAGCAACAAGGTCAGACAGCGTCCTGGTGGGGAAGGAGGCTCGGAAAGCGTGGGCAGGAGGCAGCCCGCCGTGCTGGTGGCCCCGTGCAGCTCTGGCCCTCTGCGGGGTATCCTCGGGTGCAGCCCAGGTGACTTTGGGCAGTGGCTGGAGATGGTCCTGGTTGAATGAGTTGCAACCACACGAGTATCGATGGACACCGGTAAGGGCAGCTGCTTTTTGGTGGGGTCAGTGGGGACTCGCTCGGTCCAAGTGAGATGCAGGAAGGCTGTTGGGCCCCGAAGGGCGTAATTCTGTTACTCGGTCCTTTGTTAGGCCCCGAGGAGGCGCACGGTGCCCTGGGTGAGGGGTGGGTCTGGGGCCCGTACCTTGTCCCGTCTCAGACCTGTGGGGTCCATGGGTGCTGCAGACCCTGCTGTCATTTCCCTAAGTTGCAGTTGCATGCAAGTCAAATCTCTGTCTCCACAGTATTACGTCCCGCAGGGACACATGGAGCGATGTCTGAACCCCCCTCACCCCACCCCACCCCCACCCCAGTGATGTCTGCGCGTCACCGTCAGCGGGGTCTCGAGGACAGTGTGGGCGTGTGGGTGCCCGCACGAGCTCACGGTCCTCGGGAGAGTAGGCCTTTCCCAGGATCCCGTACGGTTGGTCTAAGAACTTTCCCTCACATTAGTCCGCGTTTGCAGTGTGTGGTGGTCATGCTGCTTGTCAGGAGAGGGTGAGTGTGAATAACACGTGTGGATTCTACTTCCACATCCTCCCTCCCCTCCTTCCGCCCACCATTCCTCCTTGTACCCTCCCCCATTTGCTATCATCTGTCCTATTTTGCTCTTTATTTGTTTACAATTTCACTCTGAAAAATCTGAGCAGCTGGTGAAATGGACAGATTCTAGACACATATCAGTTACGAAAGCTGAACCAAAGAGACAGAAAAACTGAAAAACCCAACCATAGGCAATGAAGTTGACGCAGTAATAAACCTTCCAAGGAAGGCGGACTGGTGGCCTCGCTCCCAGTTCTGCCAGACAACCAACTACCGCTGAATTTTCTGCAGTCATTTTACATCTGCCTAGAGAGGACGTCCCTTGGGAGGGTCTTGACTTTTCCAGGCCACCGTCATGTGTCATGTGTCGGGTGGGGCCTGTGACGGGGTTTCGTCCTTCACTGCCGAGGGGAGCAGCGCAGAGCCCAGAGCGGCGCCTCTGTTTCTAGCGCAAGCTGTCCCAGCCTAGGGAGAAGGACATGTCGCCTTCCAGTTTCCCGTTCTGAGACCTTAGGCAGATGGGTGGCCTGGCAGCAGGCCTTGAAGCGGCTGGCATTTGGGTTGCTGACAGGCACAGGCAGTGTGAACTCTGCTCACCGTGCTCTGGTCTCCCACAGCACCCAGCAAGAGCCTGCTGTTCTCCTGCCTCACACCCCGAGTGAGAACCACAGCCCTCGGGCCGGGGATTTAGCTCAGTGGTTCCGGCGCCTGTCTTGCAAGCGCAAGGACCCGGGTTCGATCCTTGGTAACCATATACAATACTGGGTGTGGAGACTCACCCCAGCAGCAAGTGCCACATACCACAGTGCCGGGCGTGGTGGCTCACGCCTGTCATCCCAGCACTCGGGAAGCAGAGGCAGGAGGATTGCTGTGATGTGAGTTGGAGGCTGAGCTCAGGGCCAGCCTGAACCACAAAGTGAGACCCTGTCTCAAAAAAAACCCCTACAGCCCTCACTGTGACCTGCACAGTCTGGGCTTTTCTGCCTCTTTGGCCACAGCCACATAAACGCAGTCTCAGCTTTAGTTTTCTTTCTCAGCCACACCAAAATGTTTTTTACCGTAGAGCCTTCAGGGGCTTTTGTGTTTCGTTTTTGAGACAGGGTTTTGCAAACTGCTAACTTGCCCAGGCTGGGCTTCGACTCATGATCCTCCTGGCTCGGCCTCCCAGTGCTGGGATGACAGGCGGCACCACCACGCTCAGCTTGCCTTTGGTTTTCACTCTGCCTGGAACATTCTCCTCCGAGCTTTTCACTGGAAGCGTCTCCTCGTCTGGCCTCGATGCCCAGGTTTCTGCTCATCAGAGAGGCCTCAGCAGCTGCCTGTCCCTCAGAGGCCATGGGCTGCACTGCCGCGGTGTCTCCTCTGCAGTGGTCCCCGGGCCCGAGGCAAGGGACTCCCAGTGAGTGTGGCAGAGTCACTCGGAGAGAAGTGAATAGGCACAGAGAGCTCCATGTCTCCGGGGATGACTGTGAAAAGCAGAGACGGGCTGGGATGGAGCCCGCAGGACGCGTGCAAAACTCAGGCCGGGGAGACCAGGCAGGAGACGCGTGGGGCACGGGAGCGGGCATGGTGCCCAGTGCTGGCCTCCTGCCCGTGCTCCATGCGGGGCAGCACGAGGGCTCAGGCCAGCCACGTGACTGTGGGGTTGCTGTCCTCCGTGGTCCAGGAGGACAGCAGCCACTGCATTGTGAAGTGGTCGGGAGGCCTGAGGTAATTCGTGTCAGTCGTGCAGGGTGGCCTGGGTGGCAGCTTACATTATCACTAGTGGAATGTAGGAAGTTGTGCAGAGAGGAGGGATGGTCAGGGCCAGGGCCAGGACAAGGGTGGCACGTGTGAGAACGGTATGGAGGTACTCACCCTGAGGATGGTATGAGGGCCCGAGTACGCCTTCTTGAATGTCTGTTCTTGGCCTGACTTCTTGTCTTTCTTGTTGCAGAGATAAAATATTCAACATGCCAAGTTAAGGGAAGAAAGGTTAACTTGACTCAGTTTGTGGAGGTTTCAGTGCACAGTTGGCTCCAAGGCAGGGTGGCATGACAAAGGAGCATGGCAGAGGGAAAACAGCCCCTGGCCTGGCATGCAGGAAGCAGCAAGCAGTCATCAGCAGTGGCCTTGCCTCCTGCCTTTACGTCCCACCCGGCCTATGAGCCTGTGGGATGCTGCCACCCACACCCAGGGTGGAGCTGTCATCATCCACACTCGGAACCGGGCTAAACCAGTCAGTGAGCCGTTCACTGCCGCATAGTCCTAACCCCAGGATCACATGCCCGAGCTCAAGCCAGCTCCAAAATCCCCAGCTGGGAGCACGTGAGGCTTTGGTGGGCATCTCTGGACACAGCCACCATGTTCCCTCAGCTCAGTCCTGGGTCCAGGTGGTGAGCAGAGCCTCTGGAGGTCGGGTTCTCCGTGTCTGGTGCCGTCCTCCGCTCTTGCCCGGCAGCGGCAGCTGGGGTCTGCAGCTGGGTTCCCAGCCTTCCTTCCATTCACACAGTCAGCTCCCGCCATCTTCTCTGGTTGGGCTCTTTCCCTGGCTGGGCAGTAGCTGATGTCACAGTTGAGTGACTTCGTAGCCTGGGAGGAATGGGGTTTCAAGGAGGAACAGAGGAAGCTAACACATACGGGTTGGGAACTTTGCTCCATAGTGTTGAATCCTCAGAAGATGGAGGGGTGATACGCACTGATAGCTCATCAGTGAGGAAACTGAGCCTTGGGGGTGAAGAGCTCAACCAAGGCCACTGGGTGAGAGCGCGGAGAGTCAGAGCCTACACTTTTTCCACTGCTCAGCACTTGGAGCACCCGGTGGTGCTAGACTCCTGGTGAACTACAAGAACTTGTTGGCTTCGGTTTCTTTCCTCCAATAAGACATAGTTTCATTTTTTTTAAAATTTTAAAGAGTTGGTTTTAGACCTCCCTTTCTCCCTTATTCTCTTCTTTCATTATTTATTGAGTTGAAAGTCACAATAACAGGGCCAAGGATTTAGCTCAGTGGTTCTGGCGCCTGCCTTGCAAGCGTAAGGGCCCAGGTTCAATCCCCGGTAACCATATACAATACTGGGCGTGGAGACTCACCCCAGCAGCAACCAGTACCACATACCACAGTGCTGGGCGTGGTGGCTCACGCCTGTAATCCCAGCACTCGGGAGGCAGAGGCAGGAGGATTGCTGTGATGTGAGTTGGAGGCTGAGCTCAGGGCCAGCCTCAACTATGAATCGAGACCCTGTCTCAAAAAACAAAAACAAAAACAAACAAACAAAAAAGTCACAATAACAAAACTAATTATCTTAGAGTGGACAGTGGTTCACGATGCTGTGCAACCCTGTCTGTCTAATTCAAACATTTCCGTCGTCCCAAAACATGCTCCTCGCCCTTTGTTTCTGCCACTGTGGTCTCTTCTCAGTCCCAGACACTCCTTCCTCGGTTCTGTTTATTTGGGCATTAGAATCAGAGTGTTACTTTTTGCGTAGTGTCCTTACGTAATGGGCATCGTGTTTCATTCCTTCGCATAGATGAATAATGTTATACTATAGATAACTAGTGCAGTTTGTTTAGCTGTCTCTCCACTGGTAGTGATGTGGTTTCCACCTTCAGCTGCTGTTAATATGTTGCAGTGAACACATATGCACATATATTTAGCTCTGTGACAATTGTCAATTCTTTGGGCAACATAAGAACCCATTAGGTATAGCTCGTTTTTGCTAATTCTAATTCTTATCAATTTCATACATTATCTAATTTATGCAAAATATTTTTCTTTTTGAAGGAGAATCACATTCATAACATCTACTGGCTTATTTCATGTCAGTTTCAGCAGACTTTATCTAAAATGCCATTTCTAGCTCAGAGGGACCCTACTCTCAGTAAGTGCTACCACAGAGAGTTATTTGGAAACCTGTGCAAACAAATGTAGCTTTTTCCAGTTAAATGTAAATAAAATTATCTTTCTTTCATTAGGACAAGAGTAAATACAGGAGGGATCTCTGCTTTTGTTATTAACGTATAAGAATACAATCTGGATAAATCGAATGCACAAACAAAGAGGAAGCAGCAGTGCAAATTATTTATTTGTGCAGTGAAACCTCTTGAACAGGAAGAAACACTGACAGCAGCTTCATAGGCAGTGCACACTGTCCTCCTGCCGGGGTGTTTTCAGCATCCTTGCTAGGAGGACGGTCACATTCCTGCTCATGTCCTCGCTAGGAGGACGGTCACATTCCTGCTCATGTCCTCGCTAGGAGGACGGTCACATTCCTGTTCATGCTAGTGGGAGTTTCGAGACTTCAGTCCCTACACACGTCTTTGAAATGTATAGGTCGAAGTAGCTGGTGAAATACTATTTTGTTTTCACTGAAACAGTTTGAATCTCTCACCAAGATGCTCTAGGAGGCCCTTCATTCTAGTTATGAGGGAGAATTGCAAAGGACAGTTGTTATCAGGAGGTCATCGTCTTTAGGTAGCCCTGATAAGATCTGCAGTGGGAGGGAACTGTGGTCAGGTTTCCAAACCCGGAGAACACAGAAGCATGGCCCCAGGGTTGCTGAGTGGTCACAGAGGACGCTGGATCTTTCCTGGACCCTTGCAGCCGGGAGCGCGGATCGGTGATGGCGGCATGCTAAGGTGAATTTTAATTAGGACTAAATTGTGGTATTACTCTTTCCTACCCTGAACATCTGTTCCCTTCAGAAATGATGATTTATGCAGGCTATCAGAGCAGACAGCTTGCTGCAGCTTATGTCACGGTTAGAGGGAAGTGATATTTCGGAAACCAGCGTCGAGGTGGAGGCTGGCCAGGCGCAGACATAGGTACCGGGGTGGGGGAGCGTGGTGTGTCCAGTTTTAATTTTGAAGCCAAGTAGTGTTTTGATTTTTTTAAACCTGTTTCTAGACCATCTGTTGTTGATGAAGGAAGTAGCTTGGACAATGAGTGGGCTGACGCTGCCTGCTGCGCTGCGAGGCAGGACACCAGGCCTGCGGTTTCGTTAGGAGGAGGAGACCTGACAAGACTTTGATCAGGATCCTGTTCTTCAGCAATAGCTTGGGCAGGATGGCCACGAGGGCCACGTAGGGAAGGGCGGGGTAGGGAGCCACAGGGGGCAATTTGTGCTCGGCATCGGAATATGTATCAGATTTCAGTTTTTATGGCTTTGAAATGTGCTTCTTTCCCTTCTAAATGGCAGTGTCAACTAAAAAGCTGGACTTGCTAAGAAGGCTGTACATGTGGTGAGTGTCCACCTGCTTAGCAGTATGCTTATTGCACCAACAACATGAGTTATTTCAGTAAAACGGTGGTGTTTATTTGGTTATCATAGTTGACCATTTACTGAGTTAGAAGCCATGGCTGAGCTCGGAGGAATTTGCTAGTCTAATTGGTTCTGTATTTCACAAGGTACTTAGATGGAGGCCAGCCTTACCCAGCTTCAAGTCTCAGATCCACCTCTTCTCATATAGGAAAAAAAATAGCCCCACAAGCACCCTTGCTTCTTGAAGGGCTGAGCACAGGCTGAAAACTAAAATTTTACTGAAAAGCAATCCTGGACATTTCAAAATACACTCAGATGGGCACAGGGAAGTTGCCTAACCTCTAAAGACATTCCCACTCTTCACACACGTGTTCTTAGAATTCTGAGCTTCCAAGCAATCCTTGATAGGAAAAGGAACTAATGGAAATTTGGAAAAAGTCACACTCAATTTTTTAATAGATCGGCCTTAAACCAGCCTGATAATAATCATAGCAACTTCAGCTCGTGGAAAGGGTATTAGAGAGACAATAGAACAGCTCTGTGGGTCAGATTCCTGGCTCTGAGATTCACTAGCCATGAAACATGGGCAAGTAACCTTTTCCAGCCTTAATTTCTTTGTCTAAAAATGGAATAACAGTACTGCTGACTTCTTAGACTCGCTGTGGGAATTCACCATGACAGTGTCCCTGCAGAAGTCTGCCTGGCAACCAGGAAGTTTCCAGTAAATGTTTTATCTTTAGGATGAATAAATACACATGCACTAGAAGCATTCTTAGGGGCTCAGTATATGTGTACCTGCCTTTGTCAGAACAAACTATTTCAAACTGAATATTGCTTGAAATGAGTGAAATTGTTGTGAAAGTAACTATTTTACCATCTTCTTACTTTTCTGATGGTTGGAAGCATACTCTGTTAAGAGGACACAGGAGCCAAGAGACCTGGGTTTTATGTTTTACTTACTTGCGTATTTGAATTCAACCGAGGGAACATGGCTGAGGCGTGTTATAGCACCTTCCTGGACGTTTTGAAAAACAGAGGGAGGACCGGGCTCTTGGGTTGTTAAGATGCAATCGTTGTTGGAGATGGAAGCGGCGTTACAGTGATGACCTCCTAGGTCCGCTTTGGCTCTGTCTGTGCTTCCGGGGGAGGTGACAGTCACCCTCACGGACAGCGTGTCCTTCGACGGCAGGTGCAGCACAAGTAAACATGCCACTGCACTTGCCTGTTTTCTTTGTAAAGAGCAATTCGTGTAAGACTAGATGACCATGGAGGTCGGTGGCTCGTTTCCACCTTACAGTTTGAGAGATTTCTCTGTTCTTGAACTGCTGGGACAGGACTCGGTGATAAATGTGTCTATAGACATTTGCCGAATCTCACTTTGCGGAGTGAAGTAAAGGGAGGAGGCAGCAATATGCTAGTGGTCGGTATCGTTCACAACTTTTGGAAGAGAAAAGTAAGGCCAGCTGATTATTATTTAAATGAAATTTAAAATTAATGTTAAGGCTTTTTTTTTTTTTTAAGGTTTTTTGAGACAGGGTCTCGCTTTGTGGTTCAGGCTGGCCCTGAGCTCAGCCTCAAACTCACATCACAGCAATCCTCCTGCCTCTGCCTCCCGAGTGCTGGGATTACAGGCGTGAGCCGCCACGCCCGGCACTATTATGTGGTATTGGTTGCCGCTGGGGTGAGTCTCCACACCCAGTATTGTTATGTGGTTACCGGGGATTGAACCCCGGTCCTTGCGCTTGTAAGACAGGCGCCGGAACCACTGAGCTATATCCCCGGCCCTGTTAAGGCTTTTTTGATAATTACTGATAATGCCTTACTTGTAGGTTGAATACTATATAAGTAACAGTCACAAGATGGCATAGTCATAAGAAAGCAGACCGTTTTCCCTTTATGATAAAATATTGGTAGTGTTGGCTACTTTTTGATTATTGCTGTGTTATAAAAGTAGAGTGGAGTCTAAGGCCGTGAATGTTAGAGGGCAGGGTTGGGGCAGCCACTGAACGGAGGTAAAACAAAGGTGAGAGCCGCTGAGTCCCCTGGGCGCCCAGCTGGAGGACCAGGGACAGGACTGTGCTTTAGCCACAGGCGAGAAATCAAAAGGCAAGACCTGCATTTATTTTCGGAAGTTGAGTGATTAAAGTTGGAGAGGAGCGCCAGTACTGCTGCAGAGCCAGCTGAGACACAAGTCTGATCGTTCTAGAAATTCTTAGCATGGCTTTATTGATCACATAGCGTTTGCCTCTATAGGATATGTACTAAGTGCATATATTCTATTCTGTGAACTACTGAAGGTAGTAAGAGAAATAGTAGGGCCTAAAATGCCAAGTTTTACTGGAGAATAAAAAGCCACAGATACCTTACTGCCCTTGAACCCACCACGTAGCTCAGTCTGACCTGGAACTCGCTGTGATCCCCCTGCCTCAGCCTCTCATGTGCTGAGATTAGGTGTGTACCCCCACATCTGGCTGAGATACTTAACTTTTAAAAGTTGGCATCATGGTAGATAAATTTAACTTTCCTCCAATTATCAAAGAGGATGACAAATAAATTGTCAAAGAAGTATCAGTAAGCTGTGTAGATATTATTCAGGACAGCTTATCTTTTAAGGAAAATGTTTTTTCCCCAGCAGTTTATAATCATCTCTTTTTGGAGGACTTGGTTTTGTATATACTGTCACTAAACACTGGAGAAGAAAATGATGAAAAAGATGAGAATCAAATGATGGAACAGCCTGTATGGTCCCGCTGTCCCGACCTGTGCTGTCCAGGTCACTTCCCGGTCAGCCTGGCCCTTTCTGTTCTCCTGCGTTGGGTACCTCCCTCCTCCTAGTTTTCTACTGTCACTTTGTCAGTTGTACACACACTCGAGTGCTTCTCAGGAATGGCAGTGTAGGAGGCGACTCTGTCCAGATTCTTAGAAATATTTGTAGTCCCTAAGCATTAAAGCTATTCGCCCTTGATTCTGCTTTCCAGTGTCGCTGTTCCGTAGCCTGACGCTACACCAGGCCTCACCCTGCACGCATGACATGGGACGAAAGCATTTTGAATCTGCTTTGTAATGACAATGTGCCAATACTGGTCCAAGACTTGCTGGGCACTTGGGGTGTCTGCTTAGGTGAAAGTCTCGTCCGTCTTTTGGAGAAAGCGCTGGATTATTTCTTTGACAGTGTCCTCTGGCTCCTTCCTTGCTGGCTGGGTTCATGGAGTGTCTTGTCTGTGCTGAGCTGCGGGTTTCTCGTCCTGGTGCTTTGCCGTTCTCGGCCCATAACTCACTGGATTCTTGGTTCTCCGCGCACCGTCTCTGCTTCCTTGGTTTACAATTATGTTACATCTGTTTGGGAATGTCTTGATCATTGTATTTGGTTATAGGCTTTCTTAAATTATGAATTTATTACTCCATCTAGACTGGAAGAGAACTAGGCAGCTCATTTGAAAGCCTGTGAGCCCGAGTGTGTCTTGTGGAGGGGGGTTTTTGAAGTGTGTTTCCCAGGCCTTCCTTTGGAGGGGCAGCTGGCTGTGGTCCTGCGCTGAGCAGCTTTGCCAGATGATCTGCCCATTGTGCCATGCAGCGGGCGAGTGAGATAGGGATGAGAGTTCCCCCGGCAGTGGCCCGCATGCCCCACATCGCACCCTTTCATTCTGCAGTGTGTACTGGCCATTGACCCCACGGCGCCCAGTACAGCGTGTACTGGCCATTGACCCCACGGCACCCAGTACGGCGTGTACTGGGCATTGCCCCCACGGCACCCAGTACGGTGTGTACTGGGCATTGACCCCACGAGTGCCGAGGGGCATTCCGGCCTTTTCATGTGAGACGGGGTCTCCTGAAGCTGCCTGGCTGGCCCTGACCTGTGATCACCCTGCGTCTGCCTCCCTCCTGCGTCACTGTGCCTCTCCTTCATTCCCGCCTCTACTGTCACCTGGGCCCCATCGGCGCTGCCCTCCTGCAGTAATCTCAGAACAGAGCTCCTTGTTCCTTCCTGACGGCAAAAGCTGCCTGAAGGCTGGTGTGGGAGCAGGGCTCGAGGGCCTCAGTCTCTAACAGCCACCCTGTCCTCACGTCCCTGTCCTGACCCAGCGTCTCAGATTTCCGAGACTTTCCAGGGTTCCACAACGCAAGTCCCTTCCAGTGGCTTAAGCTGCAATTTTTCTGCTGCATCAGCTGTCAGTTAACTTCTCTCCTTTCTGCTCTTTTTTTTCCCCCAGCTAATCTCTGGTATTGAAATGTTCATTTATTAGATTAAAAATACTTTCTCCAGTCACAATGGATTGTTTTTCTGGTGTGTTGGGGTTCTGCACCCTAACTTGAAAGACATCAGGCCAGTTTACTTGAGTGGAAGAGAATACGTCCTGCTGTCGCTGGGGATCTGCGTTTGCACAGGCAGAGCTGGCGGCTTTTCAGTCCCCACACACGCCTGCCACGCCTGCCTGGGCGCTGTGTGGAAAGCGACGCTCAGCCCCCTCCAAGCGTGTGAAACTGGGAATCTGCCCGCACAGACCTGGGAACTGCGTTCCATCCCGTGCCCCTGGTGACTCCTCGCCCACTAGACCTGAAGACCTCTGGCTCTCATGCTCAGACACCACGTGCTTATCGGCTGGTAGCAATTTTCTTCTTTCTTTAAATTAACATAGATGATTGTGTATGTTTGTGTGATGCATGTGATGTCTCGACACATGCATACATTGTGTAATATTCAAATCTGTGTACACATCTGTTTCCTCAAATTTTTACCATTTCTTTGTGATGAAAATACTTGACTTTCATGGAATTCTTTCTTGTTTGACCTACTATATTTCTCACATAGTTCAAAAGAAAGAGAATAACTTATGAGATAAAGATGATGAGATATTAGATAATTAGATGCTAGATTTAGACAATTACATGGCATTTAGAAATCAGGAGATGGAAAATATCTACAAGTTTGCAGCAAGAAAGTAGTCTGTGTGTAGCAAGTCTGGCTTTCAAGAAAGTACATAGCCCTTCATATCTGTATGTAGACGTACTGGCCTGTCCTTATTGAAAAACGTGTAAATATTGAAGGGGTTGTACACGTATGTACATGACCACCAAGATACAGATAAAGGACTTCATTACATCACACAAAAGTCCACATTTTATTATTTTTACCTTACATTCATTTCAAAAATTAATAGCCTACAAAAACTCTTTAGCATTTTTAAGTTGAAGGACTCAACTGAATTGAAAAAAATACAACATGATAATCTAATTGTAAAATATTCACACATATAAATCAGTAACTGTAGTAGCAGAGATTTTTCCCAGTGTTGTCGGTAAGATAATATAGAAACCATTTTAAGAGATTCAGAAAGGAGCAGTTGGACTAACAAAATTTGATTAAGAATATTCAACATAGATTCTGACAGGGGAGGTCATGCATAATTAGTATGTTGGAACTTCTTTAAAAAGCTTTTTATGAAAGAAAAGGAAAATTCTGTTGACACTGTTATTTAAAACTTAGTCTGATTTTTAATATCACTTGTTAATATATAATTTAAAAATATGGATATATAATTTATTCTCAAGAGACCATGAATAGCAATTGTTTTTTCTTCATTTAATGTGAATTTTAATGGTTATACAATTGGGTTATTTTAGAATATTATAGTAACTATTTAGCAGTCAGATTTTTCCTTGTATGAAATTTTTTAAAAAATTACGAATTTCCTAGGCAGAAATAAAAATAAATGAGAATTTTTAGTCTTGAAATTTACTTACTAATAGTAGTTAACGACAGACCTTAATATTCTTCAGGAACAGTTAAGACGTATTAACTGTTATCATATTAACAGTTAAGTACATTAAATCAAAAAGATAAAATTTGCTTCTTTGTTCTTTCATTCAGATTATTTTCTGTGTGCTTTTTATAAGTCCAATATATTTTAATTTCTAGGAACATAAAATAATGATGGTTAAATTGAAAGGTTTATTGGACTAGTCTATATAGACCCTTCTCACTAAATTGTCTTTAGTGAATTTTATGAAATATGAGAATGATTTAACATGACCATTAAAAATTTTTTTAAATGAAACGTGTGTTTCCAGGTAATACAGAACATCTTATAACAGACTAGTCACATACTACACAACTAAAACACTGGACAAATATAGAGAAATGTTAATTTTAGATATTAAGCAATGAAAGCACCAGCTTCAGCACAGGGAAGAACTGAGAAGCCTGGCCCCCGGAGGTGGCCTTGGGCCTATCATGTGGGGGGAGGCTGCCCATGCGGGTTCACTGGGTTCACGGAAGCCCAGTGGGCTGTGTGTGCTGAAGGTCTGGTGGGCTGAAGGCCAGGGACACAGGCCGAGCCGCGTGGAGGACTCTCAGTGCCCCGGGCGTTCGTGGGATGGTGTCGCTGCCCGTGTGGCCCCAGCCTGGCAAGCCCTGTCCCGCGTTCTCAGCACGGCTTGAACAACTCCCAGGGATGCGCAAGGGAGCCGCGCGAGAGCGAGAGCGGGCGGGGGGCAGGAGGGGCACCCCTCAGAGCTTCAGAGGAGTCTCAGTGAACTCGTAGGGCTTTTCATTCCTCAAGTTCAAGTCCAAGAGAAAGTCACTCAGTAGAAACAGACACAAATAAAGTTGGCAGACATGGACCCTTCAGCATATTTAAAATATGTTCAAGGAATTTAAAAATATGGCTCTGACGTGAAGAGGAATGGCAACCGGAAAAGAGCTGATGGAACTTCCAGACCTGAGAAACGAGCGTCTCAAGGGCAGGGAGAGTGGGTGGGTGTGACAGGTTAGAGCGCAGAGCAGGCAAGGTCAGGGGGCGTTAAGACAGAGCAGCGAAAGCTGTCCTCCCGGAAGCCTAAAGAGGAGAGGGCGGAAGGCCGAGAGAAGTGTGGGCCGTGTGTGCGATCGGCTCCCCGCCAAGGTGGGGAGGGACTGAGTCCACGGGACAGGCGCTAGCCACACTTTCCTCAGATCAGAAACAGTTTCACTCACAGACTGAGAGGCGTAGTGAGCAGCTAGCGGCAGGACAACTAGATGAAGACAGAGGCCGCGCGGCTGTGCAGTCAGCAAGAGAAGCCTCCAGAGCTCGAGCGTCAGGGGAGCGCAGCGCAGCCGAGGACAGCAGCTCATTACATGTGGGAAGAAACAATGTCACCAGTGGGCTTGAAGAAAATAGGGGTCATCTTGGAATTTCATGTCCACTGGGAAATAGCCTTCAAAGTAAAAGCAAAATAGACGTTCTCCAGCACACACAAATATGGTAACTTTTTTCTGGAAGACCTGCACTGCACGAAATGTAAAAGAATGTTTTCCACTGAAAGACAATGATGCCCCCCCACTCCAAAAGTTGAGTGCACACCTAGGGCTACGTCTGATGTGCACGAAGCGTCCCTTGAGGGGACCGTTCGGTCTTGGAGCCAGTGCTGAAGCCGGAGAAGAATCGTGGTCCTGTGAAGTGTGTTTCCTGAACACAGCAGAGTTCAGCTGGTGACAGACCACGGAAGGCAGCAGGCCGCTCTGCGGACACACACGTGGGCACAAGAAGAGACCATTCGTAGCCACACGACTCAGGAAGCGTGGCGGGAAGTCAGAGTTACGGAGAACTCCGACTCTCGTGTGTGCGGCGCCGAGACGCTGATGTTCAAGGAGGTGAAACCCGTAACCTGAGGCTTCACCTTAAAATATTAGGAAGGAGAGTAAATCATACACTTCCTGATTTCTTCTGTTAAAATTTATTTGAGTATTCATTAATTATAATTTCTATTTTAAAAATGTCTTCATTTAAGTATTATACTGAGTAAGTCTACATATCCATGAGATACTGTGTGATACATGGGTACATCGTGTAATGCTTAAATAAGGGTAAGCATATCTTCTCAGACATTTATATTTTTGTTATAGTGAAAGCATTCCAGGTCCTTTTTTTCAATATTTCGTAGTATACTTTCCCAATATGGTCCTGCGGGGCCCGCCTCCCGTGCGGCAGCCAGACCTTCCGGAGCAACCTCAGCCCCGTGTGGCAGCCGGCCCTCCCCTCCTTTCTCTGCCCCCGTCTCTCCATCCTCCGGTAACCACACTTCTATTCCAATTTCTATTCTTTTAAGTTATTGTTTTAAAATGTTGTCATTATAATTTTAAATTGACAAATACAGATCCTATACACGTATGGGACACACCCATGTTTTAAAGCATACGCACATCAGAGTAGCTAGACCAAACAAATTCACATATATGTGTTACTTTGTATACTTAACATTTTTTGTGGTAAAAATATGTTAAATCTACTTTTAGCAATTTTAAGTGTATGTACATTGGTATTGACTGAACTCACCACGGTACTGAATAACTCTTTGGACTGATTCCTCGAGACCAAAGTCTTCCAGTCCCCTGCACCACCTGCACCCGGCTGGTGACCTCCCTCTGTCTCTGCTGCTAGAAGTCCGCCGTGGGAGCTTTCAGATGCAGTCCACGTCTTCCCGTGGCTTCTGCCCCTTAGCATAGTGTCTGCCCTGTTACCCATACTGCTGCAAGTGACAGGATGCTTCCCTCTCTCCCTTTTTCCTTTCTTCTGTATCTTCCTTCTCTCTTTTCACTTCTGCAGTACCAAGGGTTGAACCCAGAACAAAAATTCTACCACTGAGCTACATCCGCAGCCTTTATTTTTCTCTTACTTTTATTTTGAAACATAGGTTTAGTCCGTTGCCCGATCTGGCTCCAACTTGGCAGTGCTCCGGCCTCAGCCTCTGTGATGACTGGACTACGGGCAGGAGCCTCTACTCAGTTCAACACTATGTGCTTCTCTTTTAAGGCTGAGTTATATCTCATTAACATCCCTCTTTTCATGACTGACTATGGTGCTAAAACAATTAATATTGAAATAAGATTATATTAAAGAGCAAAACAAATAAAACAAAAAAACCTCCCCCCAAACCAAAACAGAGTTAAAAAATAGACACCTAGAGGGAAAAACTTGATGTAATAATTCAAAGTGGAAAGGATGGACTTTTGACAAGTGTTGCTGAAACAATGACATATCTGTATGATAAATTACCCTGAACTGCTCACATAAATCAATCTAAAATTGATCATAAGTATAATAAAAAAAGAAAGCTATAATAGTACTGAGTTAAAACGAGAGAAAATCGTGGCCAGGATTTCTTAGAAAGTAAACAAAAATGATTAAAAATGCTTAATCCAAGTTGAAAATCTGCTCTGTCAGAAGAGGTAAGCCATAAAATTTATATTTGATTTTTTAAAAAAAAATCCTTATTTTCAGCGTATGTAAAGCTCTCTGACAACTCAGAGTAAAACAACTCAGTCAGAAAAGGTCAGAAGGCAGGAGCTGTGTGCACACCCGAAACGCAGCTCTGGTAGCTGGGCAAGAGGGATGGAGATTTGAGTCCGACCTGCGGCAACTTAAAAATTTAGCCCCTGTCTCAGAGTAGAAAAAAATTTTAAATGCCTGGGGGTCTCGCTTAGTGTAAGGGCCTTGGGTTCAATCCTCAGTTAAAAAAAAAGAAAAACAAGTCAAAAGATTTTGAATAGGACACTTTACAAAACCAGCCTAAAGGACATGAAAAGGTACTCGATATTCTTCATCATGGAAAAGCAAATTCAGTTCACAGTGAGTTACCACGTTAGAATGGCTGAAATTGAAGACTGACATTACCAAGCGTTGGCTACAATGTGAAAGAAACAGTGGAACCTCTCACAGCTGATGAGAACGCAAACTGATTGAGATAGTTTGTAAAAGAATCTGACAATTTCACATACAGTTAAAAACACAACATCCCAGCAATCCTTGTTTCTAGGTATGTTCCAAGAGACATAATACACGTCAACAGCAAGACTTACGTGCTGATCATAGTACTTTATGATAACAGCTCCAAAGTAGAAACCACCCCATCACCTGGCAAATGAATTATAATTTATCCATGCGCAGGGGTGCTGCTTTTCAGCAGTGAAGAGGAACAAGAACTATAGACAATGCAAAAGCTATGAAACTGGAAAATAGGTAAAATTATTCTCAGTGGCAGAAATAAAGCAAGAACTGAGTTGTAGCTAGAAAGGAACATGAACAATTTTGCTATGTAGTGATGATATTCTGTACCTTGATCATGATCAGCGTTACAAGGTGTATCCATTTTTCTAACTGCACACTTAAAATAGGTGCAGTTTTTTTCATGTCCATGAAACATTAATATAGTAGATCTTCAAACAAAAAATGGCAACATGATCAGAATTATAATTTGAGGCATTTAATTATCCTTAAGAAGAGATCTGTTAAGGATAAAATAGCCAAAGGATATGCATTAATGTATCACTTACCAATCTCTCCTTGTGCGGTCATTCACATTTTAATATATAATACCAAGACACAAAGTCACAAGAAATAATTGCTTTCACAAGTTATAGTCATGTTCATTACTAGTGAATAACAGCGGACAACTAGATCTAGATTTTATCCTGTCACCTACCTTTATGAGCATAAGATGAAGAACATGCCAGCACACTTATCGCAGAGATTTATTCAGGAAAGTTCCTGGTAGCTGCTTAATAAGCTGGGTACAAGTTCGACTCAGTTTCCTGGTGTCCCTAGGTTAAAATGATGAGCACAATCCTGGCTGTTACTTGTATTGAAATGTAGGCCTCAGAGATTTTTACTATGACATACATTTTAAATCTTTGAAAATTCCTAATCTATTGAACAGTCTTTCAGTTAGCAAAAAACATCCATAGAAACAGATTTTCTTCCTCAAAAGGTTTGTGATAAATTGTAGACCCACTGAACAAGTACAATTAATTTCAAATGGTGAAATATTTTTAGTAATTCAAAGAATTAATTTCATAATTATCCATCCATTTTCACAGCTTTTACCTTGCTAAGTTTATTCTAAAATTCACTCCTGGGTTCCTAATTAAATGGTTTGCTCCCCAGGTTTCTATCCTGAATACTGCTGGAACCTGTTTGCTATACAAATACTCACTGAGTTAGCTAAATCAGTTTTCACCATTTCATGAGCATGGGCCAACAGGAAAAATTTTTCCATCAGGCGGGGTGACTTTAACTGAAAGTAGCAGAGAATTATGTTTTAAACTTGGGCAAAAGGAACCCAGAAATCCAGAAGTGGGGGCCCTGCAAGCAGTGCACATGGGGTCCAGCTGTTGTCTGCATTTTGAGCTTTTCATACATTAGTAATGTGGGGGCTGCTACATATCTAAGTATAGTTATTTCCAGAGGCAAAAAAAAGCACCAATCCTCTCTTCCCTGTGAATGAAAAAGCCTCCCCAATTGCCCCTTCTGGTGTCGCTGGGCAGAACTGGGCATGGGCCCATCTCAAACCATCCACTGGGAAGGGGCATGGAACTGCAGTGAGGGACTTAGAGCGACTCAGACTACAGTGGACTTCCTTGTGTCCAAAGTGGAAAAGGCAAATCCCTTAATGAAATCAGTGCAACAGGATGAAGTTTAGGATGGGTGTGGGGTGTGCAGTGAATGGTATTCCTACAGATGCGCAGAGGCTCTCCTATTCTGCCTTGGGGATAGCACAAAATCAGCTTTCTAATCCGGGAAGACCCGCATGCCTGTGCTCATAGTTATTCAGGACACTGAAATAAGAGGACCATAAGTCTGAGGCCAGCTTGGGGCACTTAGCAAGCCCTGGCTCAAAATAAGGAAATAAAAAGGGCTGGGGATATAGCTCAGTGATAGAGTGCCTCTGGGTTCTATCCAAAGTAAGAGAAGAGAGAGAGAGAGGAGGGAGGAAGGGAGCTCTTGTACTGAAAAAAAATACTAGAAAAAAATTTCCCCAAATTATTTATCCTTTCATTACAGCATAATTTTGTGAAACTGGTCATTAATTTTGTTTGCACCTTTTAGCAGAATCTTAATAAAAATTTGTCCTTAATGATGAAGTAAGCTTAGCCCTTGTGTGAGTTCTCATGACAGATGGTAAGAACTTGGACTCAGGTGTAGTAGTGGAAAAGAAAGTAGATGAATTTGTAAGATCTTACAAGGTAATACCGACAGGGCTGCTAATGAGGTAGATGCATGGAGCAAGGCCCAGTGAGGTGTGCAGTAGTCACTTTTCCACTGCAGAGGCAAGACGCCTGACACAACTTGAGGGAGAAGGATTTATTTTGGCCCGTGGTTTCAGTGTATAGTCAGATGGCTACAAGTCAGAAACAGCATGGCAGCATGACAGAGGACAAGTGCTCAACACATATCCGGAAGAAGAGAGCAGGGGAAGAGCCCCAGAGGAAGGGGCTGGGATCGGATAGAGTCCCCAGGTCACACCACCGTAGCCCCACAGATATTCCCCGAGTGTGCTTTCCTGATCTTGTAAGTGTCCCTCAAGCCAATGAAGTTGACAGTCAAGACCAACCATCAAAAATCCACCCTTTCCATCTTAACACCTAAATATACTCCCCTAAACCATATTTCATCTATAAATAGACCATAGCAAGATCATACATAATTCTGCCTAAATTGATATAATCTCCCTTGTACAATGGAAAATATGTGAATATCTTCCCCAAAGCTTCACAGTTGTAGCATTGATCAAAAGCACAAGCCCAAAGTCCTTTCTGAGACAAGACAAACTCTTTACTGTGAGCCCCTATATAATTTAGTAAACAAGTTACATGCTCCCAAGATGCAATGGCTCAAGCTAAACATTCTCCTTCTAAAGGGGAAGGAATAAAGAGATGGAAAAGATCTGGACCAAGCAAGGCTGAAACCCAGCAGGGCAAACCTGAAATCCTACAGCTCCATGTCTAGCATGTAGGACACAGCGTAGATTGATACTGGTGTCAAAGATCTTGGGTAGCCTTGCTCCTGGGTCTTGCTGGTGGGAGTCGAGATGGTTTCTATTAGGCTAGCTTTACTTACTATCTGTGGCTTTCTGTAGCTGAAATCTCTATCTTGGTACATTCCTAGTATCTTCAACTTCCTTGGGTGATATCTGTGGAGCTTTGTCCTCACTCTCATTGCTTCAGACATCATCCTGTCAGTGTTCCTCACAGGGAATCTGACCTATCACACCTGCCTTCCCATTGCAACATGGTAGAAAGCCTCTGTGACCCCATCGCTCTTGCATCCCGCATACCTGTGAAACCAGCAGCACGTGAACTCCAAGCTGGTGTGGTGCTTGAGCAGTAACCAGGACCCCTTAGACCATAGCTACAGTAGCCTTTGAGTGCCTGCATGGCTGAGCAGGGTGAAGCGAAACCCAGGCATCAGTTTCTTGGGTAGTCCTTTTCAGGCAGGGCCCAAGCACTCTCTTCTCCAAGGTTTATGTCGTGCACCCCTGAGCCTGCAGTGGGCAGCGCCTCACTGGCTTCTGAGATGTCTGGGGCACTCCCGCTTGTACCGGTGCTAAGTGCTCGGCTTTTCCCTCACGGTCCCACTCTGTTCAGCAACCACACTTCCTTAGCTTCAACTTCATGTGTACTTTTTTTCTGGTCCAACTGAGAGTTTTCAAACCTTCAGCTCTTCTCTTTGCTCCTTTTCTCACTATACATCTGGCTAAAAGCAGCCAGCAGTATCCATGCCACAGCCTGAATGTTGGGCTGCCTTGGAATTTCTTCCACTTGATCAGTTAGTCAGTCACCCTTAAGCTCAGCCTCACGCCAGATTTGAGGACACAGATAAAATATACACAAATTATATTCCTGAATGTAAATTATGTGGCCTCTAGTCAAATTCCAAATAGAGTTCTTCTTCCCATCTGAAACCTCATGATGTAGTCTTCATTCTCCCACTCCTATTTGCATTCTAGTCTTGGAAATTCCACCAGGGTCACTCATCAAGCTTTGATTGTTGCATTTGAGGGATATCTAACCTGTGTCTTCAAACTTGTCCAGGAAACTGTTCCTGTAAATCCATTCTAAGGGCTTGGAGCACCTGGTCAGGTGAAGTCATGACAGTGGCCCTGCTTGCCAATACCCATTTTCTTTATTAAACTTCCCATTGCTCAGACAAGATACCTGACATAATCCACTCTCGGAAGAAGGGCTTGTTTTGGCTCGTGGTTTCGAAGAGTTCAGGCCGTAACTGGCTGGCTCGGAGGTGGAAACATCGTCGTGGTGGGCCATGCTGGAGGACAGCTGCTCACTCATGGTGAGAGCAGGCAAGAGCCCAGAGGGCAGGACGAGGGACCAGGCGCTGTCCCCACAGCCAAACCCTCTGTCCTCCGCATGTGTGCACATCCTGAAGTGTGCTGTCAGCCTCCTGCATATCCCTCAGGCTAACCAAGCCCACAGGATCAGCTGTCACACTTTGTTAAAAGCGTTAATGATAACGTGGAAGTTTCTGGTTTGCTCATCTGGATGGACAGGGCTCTTTCCCCTGAGACAGAAGATGCTAGAGGAACACTGAGCTTGGAGAAGACGGGGGTTCAATACTGGACATGGTGACTTCCGGGTCACCTTTGCTCTGTGTAAGAGGAAACACTGAATAGGTGTCACACCATCTATGGCCATACCACCCTGAACACACCTGGTCCCTTCTGAGTGGGTGTCACACAACAGCTGAGCTCCAGAGAGCCTCAGATGAAGGCAGCCATCTGGGAGTTGTCGGGCCGCAGATGAGAGATAATTCTTCGGGGCTCTGTGTAGATCATCTCTAGGAAAAATGTAGAGGACGTGAGGTGGTGTGGTTGTGACATCCGTCACTCCACTGATTGCCAGGGTTGCT
The DNA here is from genome assembly GCA_004026965.1 of Petromus typicus. Classification (NCBI taxonomy): domain Eukaryota; kingdom Metazoa; phylum Chordata; class Mammalia; order Rodentia; family Petromuridae; genus Petromus; species Petromus typicus. Next base: position 35,888 of record PVIR01004989.1, read on the forward strand.
TCGGCTGATCTGCTAGGCGGGTGACCCTTCCTCCCTCCCCACTCCGTGTGCACCCCTCCCAAAGCCGGCACTGAGCGGAGGAGGACGATGCTTGGTCAAGGTGTCTGAATAGCTGCGCTCCCAAACCAGCCATCAGGAAAGAATGTGCAGTGAGGAAGAAAGCTTTAGGCTTTACTGAAGAAAACAGGACGTAGGGGCCTAAACCTGTGAAGGACAGAACCAAGCAGGGTACAAAAATCAGTGGATCATATCTTGGAATCAAGGGAAAGGAGTAAAGGAAGTGGAACAATGCTTAAAGATCAGAACACATGAGAAGTAGGAAAACGTGCTGCGGGTTATTAAATGGTGGCAACAAAGCCAAGCCTGCGTGTCTGAGAAGGAGTGGGGAAAGAGGGAGCAGGTGAGGAGAGGTGGCCTTTGCAGACCTTTCACTGGGGAGCAGAGGAAGAGGGAGAGTACGGGCTAAGGAAGCCCGCATCATGTCTGAGTGTCTGTCGCAAAACCCTGGTAAAGGAGTTGAGTGTGATCGGGAGGGAAGCAACGGTGCCTAATTCATCCATTTTAGAAGCGGAGAGGAATGTCACTGAAGGCACTGAACACTGTGCTGGATGCGGGAGGGCAGACGGCGAATGCATGAGGGGCGGGCGCTGCAGCTTCCGCTTACTCTCCGGCGCAGGAGGTCACGGTGCCAAGCGAGGTGCGGAAGAGAACCCGGGACAGAGTGGGGTGGAGACGGTGGGACTCTCTCTGTGGGAAGTGGGAGAGACGCAGACACCCAGCTGCTGCCTTCTGGGAGGTGGAGCCCGGGCCCTTGTGCGGAGTGCCGTGCCAGCCCTTTTACTGTGTATTTCGGGGCAGGATCTCACCAAGGTGCCTAGGCTGGCATGGAAGTTGCATTCCTCTTGCCTCGCCACTGAGTCGCTGGGGCTCTCGGGGCGTCTCTGTGTGGGCTCCCTTCCCCCTCTCTCCTGTCTGTCTCTTATCAATACTCATGGTGTAACTTGGATCCAAGTTTAACTTCTTTTCATTTTGAATACTAGAATTTCGTACACCATCAGTTTTATGTTACAATACAGTTTTAATAGCTGTATACTACAGAAGTGTCTTTGAATGTACATTCAGATAACCAGTTCTTTAGAGGCTTCCCTGTGCAGCCTGTGGATTCTTACAGTGGAAATGAATTTGGATTGATGAGCCAGATATCTTGTGGTTTGTATCCAGAAAAACAAGATATTTCAAAAGGACAGTGGCGAAGATTTTTTAGACTATATGATATTTTTAAAGACATTTGTATAATTTAGTTTTTACTTTAAATATTTAAAAGGAATACAGATATAATAAAACAGTTTGTATCATGAATGAATAAAGCATTCTTATACAAAGGGCGCTAAGGGTTTAGGGATCTTTTAGCACACATTTGAATTTTTATTATGTTACACAATTTTGGCTTTTTGAAGCAGGGCCTCACTGTGTAGTCCAGGCTGCCCTCGAAGTCACATGACCATCCTTCCTCAGCCTTCTGAGTGCTACCACACCTGGCCCAAATGCAAATTTTTAAAAAGCTGATGAATCTTTCAGTCTTACTAAAACATAACTAAGTAAGCACAATTATTTAATATTTTCATAATTTTACAGCTGTGCTATTGCATGCCCAGATTCAGATTTTAGAAATGTCTTGATCAGCTAGAAGTTACTGAAAGAATTACAGATGAGCTTGGAAATATTTTAATTGTGTGTCTTTCTCAAGAGCTAAGATTGCCGTGTGATACCACAAAGGCACTGTTTCGCTCTTTCCCTAAAATGAAAATACCATCAATTCTACTTTTGTGAGTTTGAATGTTCTGTGTGATAGTGCCTGCCATCACTTCACCTAAACTTTAAACCCATACCTGAGGAGAGCCAAGATATTAAGTAACATGTCTTTAGCTGCGAGGCTAGGTCTGCCGGCTAACCTTCTTTCCCTGAAAATAAGACCTCGCTGGAAAATAAGCGGTCTTGGAAACTAGAGGTCAGAACTGCCGGCCCCAGTCAGTCTGTCTGAACATTGTCAGTTACAGAGCATCGAACTCAGGGCCTGGCCCTTGCCAGCAGACATTTTTGATCTCTAGTTTTCAAGGCCAACTACTTCCCAGCTAGGTCTTATTTTCCAAGAAGCACACAGGGATTCCGGGCACAGCTGCCCTGGATACCTCCCTCTGTTTCCAGTTCCCTAACTTGTACTGCATAAGAGCCGTGAAGGCCATGTCCTTCATTCGACACCCTGAATTGGCAGCTACTGAATGGCCGCTGTGACTTTTTATATGTATTGTTTATAACCCACGTTTTGGGTTTATGTGCACATGTGTACGAAGAAAGTCAATCTAGTTTTTTTAGTTATTTTAGAGTTTCTATTAAATGTCATACTTGGGCTAGGAATTTAGCTCAGGGATGCTCCACCTGCCTTGCGAGTACAAGGTCATGAGTTTGATCTCTGGTACAAGAACAAAATCATAATGTTTTTCATTTTATTAAGAATTTTCACATGGAGACTGCAGAGTTCCTTCCCTTGTTTGAGTAACGCACACATAACAGGAATCCTTCCTTGCAGTCTTCTGGGGGGGGGGGTTTGAGAATATTGTTAAAATTTCTTCCTTCCTTTCTTAATTCGATTTTATCTTGTGTCTTCTCCCACCATGCTGCCTAATATTTTCCTTCTGATCAATCATATTTTATGATCACTCCCACGCTTGCATAAATGAAAAATAAACAGCACATTTTAAGAGTCTTCAATTCTTTCCAGCTCACCTAGAATTTTAAATCATATTTGACTAAATTGCTAAAATTGAAGGAACCTTAGTTAAGGTGAGAGATTTGTATTTGTAAATTTTATTTTCCCTCTTCTAACTGTGGCATAACAGAATGACTTATCAAAACAGAAAAGCGACGCTTCTTGGATGCCGGAGGCGTTCAGAGTCCAGCCTCCTGCCTCGTGTGTCCCCGAAGTGAGCGATTATCGCATTTTAATGCATGCCTGGCCCCGTGCTTCTGCGTACTTGCAAACGCGGTGCCAGCTGGGATTCGCCTGTGCAGCTCCTGACATGTGGACGCATCGCTACCCACTGGAGCTGAAACAGGAAGACGCTAATCCGACTGGGGAACTTCCAGGCTGCAGCACCCTCGTCACTTAGGGTTGGAGCTTTAATTTCTTATTTGTTGTCTGTTGGTAGGGCTTTATGCACCAAATGGTCGAAGCGCCTAAACTTTCATGCTCTCTCGAACCTCGCTTGGAAAGGTCGGGTGTTACGTGAGCGCTAGCTTTGGCTAGATAAGTAGGTGCTGACACTTTTGACTCAGGACATGCCTCGGCGGCTGTCCCATGAGGACCTGCTTCCTGGATCCCGCGAGGTCATGGAAGGTGTTGAAAAATGCGCCCCAGCGGTCCTAACACGAGACAGAGTAGCAGATGAATCACGTCGATGCCACATCGCCTCTGCATCACGCAGAATGCCCGCCTCCTGTTCCGTTTGTACCCCAAGTCATGCCCAGTGACCCAGTCCATACTCTGGTCCACTCCAAGAGGTCAGATGGGCCCTGTGCACGGGCCAATCGCCTGCCAAGAATATTTCCATGTACTGTATGTTAACAGATAAGTAAATAAATCAGAAACAATAATTACCTCAGTTAGTTGTTTTAAGAACAAGTGAGCTAAAACGTAAAGTCAGCGTCACCATCCCTGCCGTGAATGCTGTCACCCCGAGAGGCCCCCGGAGTGGTCTCTCCTCGGGATCCAGACGTCACAGGGACAGCGGTCACGCGGGCCGTGCGTTCTCCGTGCAGCGCCCTCCCGACTCCTGGGAAGTGCGCTTGTCCTCCGGGCGCTGCCTCTGGGCCCCACGCTGCGGAGTGTGGCCCCAGCTGGCAGCGTTCTGAGAGGTTACTCCACTCTGGGCAGCCCTGCTGCGGGAAAGAATTGTTTAGACCCAAGAAACACCCTTCCTGGGCGTGGCTTCTGCCTCTCACGTCCCTGCTGGCTGGAGAGTACCGCGTGGTAAGTCCTTACGCTGAGGTCGGGACCCCTTATCTCGAGGCCTCAGTGGGACCAAGATCTTTGCTTTTCCCCTGGAAGACTTGGTGTCTCCTCAGCTTCATGCCCGTCTTGGGTTAACATTTCCCGTCCTGCAGTATCATGATCGCCTCTGCTTCATATTCGGGCCTTTTGGAAAAGCTCAAGTGAGCATAAATCACCAGAGCCATGCTGATAATTTTCTAACTCGTATCTCTAGATATTTTCTCTGCAAGGTCTCTTGTAGTGAGAGATATGAGGTCAGTAGTCTCTGAGTTTGTCCATAGTGTCCTTGTGGGAACCAGCCTGGCTCATTTTCACTTCTCTGAGCCAAATGATTCTCCTGGTCTGTGTCCTCCCACAGCCTACTGTCTGATTTAGATCGGGAACCCTGGATCTGCCCCCGTCCTGCCGACTCCTTGTGATAGAATCCATCGAGTCTTTGCCTTCCCTCCGTCACACAGCCATCCATTTTTAAACTTGATCCAGTACTGTTCTTTTCTCCAATTTGTCCAGATTTTATGGGTATTCTTTGTACAATAGTCCTAATTTTCAAAAGAGATTCCTTAGTCAGTCTTGTTATAAATTTAGGTGTAGCATAACCCCGCCTGTGCCTGGTCCCTAGGCTCTGGCCCCCTTGGAGGATTAGTTTATCTTCTCCCCAAGATCTGGGCTTTATTCTTTGTTTAGGAATCACTGGACCCGTCACTCTTCCTTGATTTTGTTCTAGCTAAAATATTTCCCCTTTTACAATGCAGTTTGACTCGAGCCTCTCTCCTGTGTGTGGCTTTCTTGATATGTTTCTCCCTTGTCATATTTGTCAAATATGTCTGCTTGGATATTTATCGTTATTCTAAGGGCCCCTCTCTCCTCCTCTGGCAGAAGCAGTTTGCGTTATTTTGCTTTCACCTTTACACTGTTTTACTGTGAGGAAAATAATGAAGCATATTTTAAAACTGCTCTACTGCCTCCTTGATCCCATTAGCAAATCAGATCCCTAGATTCGTAACGCTCTCTTTGAGCAGTTTCTGCGTTTTAATTCAGAAACACAGAATGCTCTTTTTACAATAAATCAACTGTTTTTTATTGGTGAAAACACAGTTTGGGTTTATGAAATTTAGAAGCTGACCAGAAAATGTGATAAAAAATTTAGAGTCAACTTGGATTGGGAGGGGTTACCTTAAAAGCCTTAGATGAATCTAAGCCTAGCTTAAAAGCCCCACGAATATAAGATTAATTCACCCAGCTTTCCTTGTGGCCCCAAGTGCAGTTTAAAAATAACACACTGAAGAGCCGAAATGAAGTCTAATGCTGCCTGGCTAGTCCTGGAGCGACTTAGAGGCAGGTTGTTCCTGTCGTGCACATAAACTCTGCTGCTGTTGTACTTTAAAGAGCGGGCCTACAGATTTACATTTAAAACAGAAGAGCAGCAAATTCTTTCTACCTTTCTCTGCTCCAAATAGCCTCTTCCTATCGCGGACTTGTCTGAGGCTTTAGCTGAAGATCACTGCGTGGTAAAAGCACAGCCGAATCGGTGGCGCAGCAAGGCGGGTGCGGCCAGCCAGGAGGGCCGTGCCCGTCCCCACAGCCCCGCGTGTCAGGCTGTACCCAGCCCTGAACTGGGTGGCGTTTTCTGAAGGCCGACGCTGTGGCAGCGCAATTTCAGTTGCAGTCATTGCTGTGACCTGTCAAGTCTCCGTGTAGCCCTTGCCTGTTGCGAAGTTTAAGTCCAACCTTCCATTTCTCTATCCACAGGCCCTGAAGCATGTATATAACTAGAGAACCACCCAGCAAAAGTCCCCCCAAGTCTCCGTGGTGATGTTGGCTCTTCATTGTAACTTCTGTGTCCTTTTCAGGGTTTCTGACTAAGCTGATCCCATCAGTACAGCACTTTCCCGAGTTTTGTGAGACATCTTACGGGATGACTGGGCCAGAGAGGGTGGTGTGAACTCGGGAGTTTGTAACCCGCAGATCAGCAGTGACAGTGGTGTCCTGGGACCCTCTAACCACGTGACTGATATCTTAAGCTGGGACAGGCTTGTCCTTTCAAACTCTACCCTGGGCTCACAGTTCCTGATGTTAAACTTAATACAAATAAAACTAGAGCATTTAAAATAGCGGGAACCAGCGTACAGAACAGGGTGGCGAATCGATGGCACGTGGGCCACGGCGAGGCCTGCAGCCGAGCACAGGATATTCAGTTTAGTTGCAGTGCCGGCACTGGGCACTACACAAGCGGGTTTTAGTTGGAGTCTGAGCACCTGGTCTGTAAAAGTGTCACCATCACTGGTATAAACAGCGAGCTAGAATTCAGGCTCCAGAAGTACACTGGCACAGCGACGATCGAGGGCGGCTGACCTTCTGCAAAAGTGTCAGGGCCGTCCGCTGGGAAAGGAAGAGTCTCTGCAGACATCGGTGCCGACACGGGGCCTGAGACTGAGGTTAGACTCACACTGCATGTTTGGGAGAGCTCTCTTAGAGCGGGTCAGAAATCTGACGGTCAGAGCCAAGTCTGCAAAACTCTCAGAAGAAAATATGGGAAAATCTTTACACTCTTGGATTTGGCTGCTGAGTTTTAGAAATGATAGAAAAAGTGTATGGATTAAACATCAGCAGAAACCTGGTAAATTGGACTTCATTACATCACATTTTAAAATATTCATTGAATATTACCAATAAAAAACTATAAAAAGAGAAAAATACTTGCCCAACAATATAGCTGATGAGGGCTTAATATTAAAATATATAGAGAACTCTTATGCTCAATAACAAAAGAATAAGCAAACTAATTAAAAATAGGTAAAGGATCCAAATAGACATTTCTTCAGATATGATATCTGAGTAGAAAGTAGCACATTGAAAAAAAGCTCAACATCCTTAGAGAAACACAAGTCAAAACCAGTGTAATATCCTTAACAAACACAAGCATGATGTTAATAAAGTACACACACACACACACACACACACAGAGAAAATCACAAATGTTGGTGTTAATGTGGAGAAATTGGAACCTTTTACATTGCTTATGGGAACAATTAGTGGAAACCAATTAGTGGTTTCTCAAAAAAATCCCCCAAAACCCAAAACACAAGTGTGTGTGTGTGTGTGTGTGTGTGTGTGTGTGTGTTTAGAAAAACTAGACATAGTGGCCAAAAAGTAGAAACCAAATGCCTGGGGCTGAGTTAACAGAAATAAGCCGTGGTAGATGCGTGTGGTGGAATGTCAGTCAAGAAGAGGAATGGACAACTGATAACGCCCCACGTGGATACATTTGGAGGACTTGTGTGAAAGGATCGGACACAGGGACAACACGGCAGGAACCCCTTGCTGAGAAGTGTCTCGCGTGGGCGAATCGGTGGCTGCAGACTGTACACTGGTATTTCCAGAGCCAGGTAGGAAGGTCTGTGACTGGCTTGACTGCAGAGTGGAGGAGACCTTTGGGAACTAGACAAAATGGTGATTGCACAGCTTCAGCCTCCTAAGTGCCCTGCCACTAAAATGGTTGATAGTTTGTTATGTAAATTTTGTCACAAATATTTTCAAGTCCAAGACAAGTGGAGAAGAACTTATTCCTGAGGTCTCGGCTGAGCCTGCCCTACTTTGGCTGATGGACAGCTGCTTCCAAGACATGGTGTCCAAGCTTAGGGAAGACCAGCAAAGCCTTTTGGTCTGTCTGAGACTCTGTCGTTTTTGAAACTTTTCAAGGAGGCTTCTGTGCAGTGTTACTGATCGATAGCTGCTCTGAAAACAGGACTGGGACATTTGAGTTCCCTGACTACACAGCCAGAGTCTCTTTCTACATCTTAACCCTCAGAGTCCTACAGGGCTCTAAAGTAAGCCCTAGATTTTCTCTCTCAAGACTCTACCACAAGACGACACATCAGGAAGTCTCTGAGCCCCTGCCCTGCCCATACAGCAGACTCTCAGCACCGATGCTGTCCGAGCTGGCCTGGCCTCAGTGGCCCTCACAGCACAGTGCCAGCACAGGTAAGCGGGCCAGGCTCCTTGCCTCTGTGACCTTGTGCTCTCTCAGACAGCCCCTCCTTGTCCTTCATCTACTCAGAGTTTCGCGGTTTGGGTCAGTCCAGGCGTATTAACTGTAGTAATGAATGACTCAGATTCTCAGCAGAGAATTTTGCCATAACCCAGGCACCTCTCAGTGGCACCTCAAAGGGGTGCTTTTCCCTCGGACTATGTGCCATTGTAGGCTGGCTGTGCTGACACTGACACGGCGAGATAAGTCGCGGTGCAGAACACGGCAGGTCCCGGAGCTAAGTCAGATGTGCAGGGGGTGGGAGCGAATCGCCCTTCTGGGAGGGGCAGTGAGTCTTTGTCCAGTGGTGAGGGGCACCACGTGACCCCTTATCTGGCATCTGTACGGTTGGTTCACACTGTACACACACACATTCCGCTGCATAATTGCTAAACATTTCTTAGATCAAAGCAATAAATGTGTTTTGTTTTTGCATCTCAAGTGCAGTTTTCTGCAGGTTAGGAATTCAGGCCTGGACCCTGTGACTCTGAGGCCCCACAGGCTCCAAGGAAGGTGGCCTGCAAAGTTTAAAGATCTTATTTAAATCCCACTTTATTTGGTCTACTCATGTCTCTTCATAGCTTCTTTCATTCTGTCTATACGTGTGCTATAAACTTTGAGCTGGGGGCTCTCACTATGGCACTGTGATAATGACCCGTTTCCTCAATAAAGTAGCTTTGTTGAGTGATTTGCTGTTGATCTGAGCACCCAGAAGCATCTTAGGAGATGAGGAAAGATTCACTTCACGAATCTCTAAATTCTTTTCCACAAGTATTCACCTACTCTCTGCTTGTTCCATGTGTGGCACAAAAAATAATCTTCTTTGTGACTCATGGAAATGTATCCTTTAAAACGCTTCCTGTTGGCCTTGAAGTGAATGCCTAGTCAGTCTGTGGTTGTCTTTCACGTTTGGAGGTCTCTCTTTTACACCTTTTCACATTAAATATCTCTGGTTCCTCCTACTACTTGCCTGCGAAGGCCTCAGCTGCGCAGTCGCCTGTCAGCCAGGGAGAAGCGAGTGCAGCTCGGGTGCCGCCTGCAGGTCCCTCCTGTCCTGTAGATGCATCACGCTGACTGTGCACGGGAGCCGTGAGGCTTTTCAACCACCTCTGTCTTTTTTTTTTTTTTTTTTGGTTTTTTGAGACAGGGTCTCACTTTGTGGTTCAGGCTGGCCCTTAGCTCAGCCTCCAACTCACATCACAATCCTCCTGCCTCTGCCTCCCGAGTGCTGGGATGACAGGCGTGAGCCACCACGCCCGGCACTGTGGTATGTGGTACTGGTTGCTGCTGGGTGTGAGTCTCCACGCCCAGTATTGTTATGTGGTTACCGGGGAATCGAACCCGGGTCCTTGCGCTTGCGAGACAGGCGCCAGAACCACTGAGCTAACTCCCTGGCCCCAAACCACCTCTGTCTTATCCTTGGTTTTTACTGCTGAGTTTTTAGATGCAAAAAACAAAACTTTATGTATTGACTCCTACTAAGTGTCTGAGGTTTTTTGCTTAGTAGTTCAAGTTTTCCAGCCTTTGGTCTGTCACGCAAAGATTCATAGCTGCTCCCGCCATGGTCAGTTTTGTGAATTGGCCTCTGAGCGCCAGTTCCACCTGTCCAGGTGATGATGGGCGTGCTGACCGCATCATGTAGTGGACAGGGCTCCCCCGTGTGCTCACAGGGCCCGGCTTCCATTTACTTCTCCTCACTGTGATGTTCATCTAACTGGATCTACAGCCTCACCTCCGACTTAGACCCATGACTTTTAATGACATTGTTACACTATTTTAAAGGTGGTCTTAGTATTTCATAACTTATATGTTGAGACGATATTGTTGATTTGATATTGGGTTTTCTCTTACGCTGCCCTCTTGGCCAGCCCTGGACTCCCATCATTAGATCTGGAATTGGAACGTCACTTCTGGGAAATCTTCCTGATGTGTCCTTGTCCTTTTCCACTTCCTGTCATTGTCTCTGATGGCATATTTGTTAGGATTCGTTGGAGGAACAACCCGCTGTGGCCTTTGTCCATCTCTGTCTCTTGATTTGTCATTAGGAATCAGCTCCTGTGAGCTCGGATCCTGCCCAGTCTGCAGCTGGACGCTGCGGACTCAGGAGGCTAGCTGCAGGGTGCACAGGTTTCTCAGAAACCTCCACTTTTGGGGCCGGGGAGTTAGCTCAGTGGTTCAGGCACCTGTGTTGCAAGCGCAAGGACCTGGATTCGATCCCGGTAACCACATACTATACTGGGCGTGGAGACTCACCCCAGCAGCAGTCAGCACCACATACCACAGTGCCGGGCATGGTGGCTCACGCCTGTAATCCCAGCACTCGGGAGGCAGAGGCAGGAGGACTGCTGTGATGTGAGTTTGAGCTGAGCTCAGGGCCAGCCTGAACCACAAAGCGAGACCCTGTCTCAAAAAACCTTAAAAAAAGAGAAACCTCTGCTTTCCCTGGGCCTGCTGGTCAACACAGCTCGCCCGCTGCGGGGAGGGTGACTGACTTTACTCAGGCTGCCGGTTCGAGTGTCTGTCTGTCCCCGAGATCCCCTCACAGACGCGTGGGGGATGGGCACCTGCCGCCCTGACACCCCGACATGTTCAGGAGGCGCTCACGGTCTCCTTGTGTAGTGGCCATCACAGCTGCAGCTCATGAAGCTCTCAGCATGTTGGGTTCAGCGTCTCCTCTCCCGACCGCTGAGCCCGTGGCTCGGAGATCGTGTAGTCGCTGAAATCACGTGTGTGACCCGGACTAAACTGTACAGAGCAGACACTGAGACCTGTGACCCGTGACAGGGTTGGGCCCTTTCCTGGGAAGCTTTGCACCTGGATTCTTTCTCATGTAGGAGGAACGATCCGAGCAGCGAGAGACGAACTAGCAGAAGCACTGCTCGCTGCTCTCATGCTCTAAGGTGGCCTCGCCTGCCTGACATGACTGTTCTGCTCCCGTTCTGCCAGCTGTGGACCTGTGCGAGAGTCCAGACAGCCTGGCTATCAAGATGGCATTGTCCCCTTGGGTAGGTGTGAGTAAGTCGTGTGCATGCCCGTGGCCTTGGGTAGGTGTGAGCAAGTCGTGTGCATGCCCGTGTGCCCGCGTATGTACTAACCCTCTCGCATGCACGCCCTGTGTCCATGGACACGCCAATCTCTGTCCTCTGTTACTTTCTTCAGGAAAGTGTGAGCCAGGGCAGCATCTACTTGTAGCTATTTTTGCCTCGTTTGGGGCACTTAGCACTCTATTCTTGACTTTTAAAGCAAGCAGCAATGAGTCGGAAGAGACTGAGGAGGTTTGCAAGCCCTCTGTGTTTTCCTACCTGACGCACATTGTCAGTAGGTTGTAGAAGGTGTGTAGTGGTGGCCACACTGTGAGACCCTGTTTCTTGTTGGAAGAAATGATGTTTCTCTGCTGCCGGTGTTGGGAATGAAGCTCAGGGCAGACACTGCCCAAGAGTTGCCCTCTTTCTCCACTAGACATTTGCATAAGAGTGAGTGACTCCACGTTGGGTCTTGATTACTGTTTGTTTTCCAAAGGCTTCATAAACCATTTTAGAATTTGTTCTAATCGTTTGTATTAGGATAGAGCATACAGATAAAATTTTTTTTATAAACAAACATATTTGCTTCTCTTCAGTCCTGGATTCCTTCTCTCATTTATCTGCATTTCTCAAGTTTCCTGAAGTGTAAAACCTTCAGTCTCTCTCTGTGAAGGGTGCAGGTGCAGTCAGAGCCGTCAGTCCACACATCTTTGCAGGGCAAAGGCCGGCCGGCTTTCCAGGCAGCTGAGCGTGTGGGCTGCAGAGTCGCCCTCAAGACCAAGTCTGCAGCCTGGGCACAGAGATTCCTGAGAGGGGGATCAGTGTCCCCACCACCTGGGGACATCCGACCTGGGGTACCTTACTGCTTAGAGTAAAATCAGAAAGTGCTAAGTAATCCTGGAGTTCTGTTCCTCCTATTGCTCTGTGGCAGACACTAAGAATTCCATTACGACTGTGACCGTGTCTGTGTACGTGAGATACAGAGTCGGGCTGCAGGCACATTCTCAGAGGAGTCTGATCTACCATGGAACCTTTTAATCTGTCAGAAAGTCTGTCCTGAAGTCTTTAAAAAGACTTCGATTCTCTTTCATTTTAATGAAGATAGGATCACTGTGCCTAGATCTTACTGGACTAAACTGGTGTCAGTATTTCCCACATACTTTCAATCAGATCCCGTTCTTTTCCCTGTTCCGAACGTGCCCCTCCATTTTCTGATGTGTGTGTGGCTTATTCCCGAGTCCTTGAATTCTAACACCAAAGCTTTTATTTTGACTCTGATGGCTTGTCCCTGACCCCAGAATTTCATTTTGAAATATATTGTAACAAGTATATTTCCAATGAAAACAAATAGCCTGCTACGTTATAAAACAATTTCTTTCAAAGCTGGTCATGTAAAAGAACATGACTCTGAAAAGATTCCCTCTTTCTCCTGAAAAGGAAGAGTAGATAAAATATATCAAATGTTAACTGCAGATCTTGCTTCTGTGAAACAAGAAGAAAAAGATTCTCGAAAGAGAAACTTGTGTGTAACTGCTGAAATTATTAAGGTTGTCACATTTAAAATATAAGTCTTCAACTGGAATACATCTACATGTCACATGGTGATATATGAATGTAACTAATATATGGATTTAACATTGGATTTAGGGTGTAGCTTTACTCACATTAACCCTTATGTCTCTGAACTAGGTGTGTATGTGTTCCAGGTATTATTAGTCTTGGTTTTATCGTTTTTTTAAAAAAAAACCTACATTTTTGAGATTTTGAGACAATCTGTAATTAGCTTGCTTTATTACTATGTTACTTATAGTAATAAAGGCTTTGTATACTTCTTTTACTTAGTTTTATATGCTTGATTCAATAAGCTTTACTGTTCGATCTATCTTGAATCGAAGGTTAATTTGTGCCTAATTTAGAATATTGGAATCAAACTTTTTGAGTAGTCATATAAATAAAATGTAGTCATTGAAAGTAATAAAAGTATTAGTGTTTAGCAAAATTATATAGTGATAATTTCTAAAAGCCGTTCTAGTGTTTGTAACTTATCTGTTTCTGTATTTTACTTTCTAAAATTAGCTCTAAGAAAATACTTTGATTTTTGTGCAGCACTTCAAAGTTTACAAAAGTATGTCATAGACATTTAATTTCTATATAACTTTACAGACAGCTACCATATAAAAATAGGCTTAGTTAAGGGTCTTGTGAGTATTTCTCTAAATACTTTTAGATGCACATGGCCAGTATTATTAAGTATCACATATTTTAGACGCCCAAGACATTGGATTCACAAAATGCTTGTGTCTTTAAAGACAGCTAGTTTTGGTGAGGCGCAAGTGCAGGACTCAGACAACAGGGGCTGGACTTATTTCTGCGCGTCTCAATCAAGGCATTTAAATAACTGAATTGTGTATGCTGACCTGTTCCACAGTATGTGACTGGGGTGCGGGAAGAAAGATGTGCACGGCGGTGCGAGGGGGAAGCATAAAGCGTCCTGGAAAACTACCAGACGTCCCTGCAAAGGGCCTATTCAGAATCAGCCAGCGTGTGATGAGTGAAGTGGTTTTGAATATCGCCTTTAGATTCCATGCTGTTAGAAGGCCAGCCCTGAACACGGCGACTCTTATTGCACACACAGTACCTCTTCACTCTCAATTTAACCCCAAAATCTGATGAACCCATTACTCCATACTTGATTTCATGGAACAAGGAGTAGATATAGTTACAAATGATCAATCACAAGCCGGGAGCCAAGCAGCAAGGCGTTAACAATTCGCACCGTCGCGGCCCACTGGCTCCGGCGGAAGCTGTGCCAGCATATTTAATGTGCAGCTACTTCGTTCAGTGAAGAAAAGACGCGGCTGCCATTTCAGAGGAGGGGCGACTTTCTGGGGCTCCACCCGCGCCCATCAGCAGTTAGTAGCCAGTTGTCCTGCCGGGCACAGGGCCCGGACCTTCTGACCTGGTGAGGCGGCAGGACCTGCAGGCTCTCCCTGCCCTGCACTCATGGGCGTCTGGGGCGGGCTGGGGTAACGCTGCAGGCCCCGCGGGCAAAGTGCGTCCGTTTACTGGGGTCACTGCACACCGCCGCCGGGCGGGGAGGGTGGCCAGCCCTGCCGTCCCACTGGTCGCTCTGCTCAGGGGAGGTCAGGCCAGCGTCGGGCGGGCACGGGGACACAGCTGAGTCTCTCTCATGAGTTCCTCGGGACAGTGAGACTGGACACACAGTGTGCACCCACGTACACGGCGGGCTGTTGGTTTGCTTTGGCAGAGCGACCAGAGGGAGGGCAGGTGCGCAGCCGGGCCCGCCCGGCCTCAGAGACCTAGGCCGGGGCTTCTCCACGCCGAGGCCGCGCTGGCTGCTGGCTAGGAGGCACTCAGAACTAACTATCTCCAGAACTCTCTTGGTTTTGTCTGAAAACGAGTTGCCAGGTCAGCATCACTTTAAAGAAAAAAATTGTGTCAGACTTGGCGGGAAACCCCCAAACGTGGGCTTGGTGTGTTCCCGGACAGTCCCAGCCCGCGCCGCACGGCGGCCTTGCCGAGCCTGGGACCTGCGGCCGGTCCCGGGACACAGCGGCGGCTGGCGTCCATCGCTAACGCTGCAGGCAGCGCCGTTCCTCCATGGTTGCACGTCTCTGGCTGAGATGCGAAAATTATAACACTGTGAATGATTGTTCTGGGGTTTAATTAACATGAATTTTAATTTTTAACGGGAAGCAGGTTATTAGAGCGTTTGATTGTTTCCTGTGCTGTTCAGAAATACGGTAATAAAATATCTTGATCTCTTTAGCTTTTCATGGCAGATTCAAGTGCAATTTGCAGAGAGCTGCTGAAGGTGCTGCTGTTGCTGTTGGAGACGTGTCACTCCCAGGGGCTTGACGGACCCTGTCTGGGTCCCCTCCCCGAGTTCCAGCAGCTCGGCGGCTCCTCGTGAGAGGGGCTTGGGGTCCTTGCTCTGGGCCTGTCCCAGCACACATCCAGGCAGTTGAAGCTTTTTACCAGAGACGCTGTGACTGAATGGAAAGGCTTCTTAAAAGCTGAAATGTTATTTTCATAGTTAGAGTTTGAATTCACTGGATTTGAAGTCTTTGGAAAAATTTTAATGTTGTTATTTTGACCTTAATCTAACACTTGCTCTGCTTTGAATTTCCCTACAGAAGCACAGTTTCTGACAGAGTCCGATGAAGCTCATACAAGTTTTCCAAGGACTTTAAAAACTACTCGCCCGAGGTCTCCTGGCTAGTTGACACTTACTGCCAGATCTCCTGGGTATTTCTCACTGTCTGTTTGTTTTCTTTCTTTGTCTTCAAGAATTAAAATAAAGCAACTGTACATACACTAAATGTGCTCAGAAATACTGAGGAAAATCATGTTCCCTTTACAGATTTTGGTTAAATTTTTATTAGATTATGGGAAGTTAAAGGTCCTGAGTGGTTCTATGTAGCTAGATTTATGGTTTTAAACCTGCCCCAAAGACTGAACGCCGCAGCCCAAAGTATCCCACACACGCCCAGCAGAGACTAGTGAGCATCGCATTTACAGAACTAATCTGCTCATTAGCTGGACTGGAACATCTACAGTGTGAGCATCATTTTGTGCCTCATCCGTGTACACAATGATTATTTGTCAAATAAAAAGAAAACAGAAATATCAAGCCAAATACCATGACTTCAAACTCCGGAAGGTTTGAGATTTGCTGGAAGAAGGGAGAAGAGACTTAATAAAAATTAGTGGGGGAAAACTAGAGGAATGGGAAATACAGGTATAGAAAGTGCTGTCGGACATGCAGGGGAGGGACGCTGGCTTCACCTGGAGGACATGGCTTTCCACAGTGGAGGTAGCCTTTGGTGTGACAGAGTATGCTGACTAAGGAGTGGACACCGGCATGAACTTGGCAGTGGACAGCCTGCCTCAGAAGGGTCGCAGTTGCTGGCTGTAACATGAACGCTCCTCCCTTGAGCCATTTGATCTACTTACTCATGGTGTGTTAGCCCCATCCGGCAAAGTTACTGTTTCTGCTCATGCCCTATTTACCCATCACCCTCAATCTTCTCTCCAAACCCACTGAAATTTTAGATTAATTTTCTACGCACCCTGTAGACATAATCTGAGATTCATCAATATGGACAAGAAGCAGTTATTCACAGAACTTTCCACCTTCTCCTGGCAGAAATGATCCTGTTTGACTGAAGCGTGTAAGGGATGATTGACTTTAAATCATTTATCTAATATAAAATGTTGAGGGCTCAGTAATGGAAAGACTGAAACGACAGAGAAGCAAGATTCTTGTCGCAGTCGAGTCTGCAGGAGGAAGAGGCAGACTCTCTGCAGTGAAGGCCTGCCTGAGATCAAGCGCTCGCCTCTGTGTGGTTAGACACTCAGACACCAGGGACGCAGGTGCTGTTCCTGAGCCAAGGTCTGGACAGAGAGCTGGGCTCGTGTGGAAGGTCACAGGTAGTGCCTGGGGGCCTCCCACAGGACGGTGCCAGTTCTCCACGGAGTCCGGCCCATACCGCTCCGAGGGCCATCTAAACTTCCGCTGTGTGTGAGGCGGAAACATGTTGTGGACCTTCCTAATCTCTGCCCTCGTTTCTCAAATATGTCTATGAAATGAAGTTTTACTCCAGAAAAAGAAGAGATAACTCTACCCAGAAGAAGAGATCCCTTGGTGAGGAATTCTTGTCTGCTGTTGAATATTAGGAAGATCCAGCAAAACCTCAATAATCCACATTTGATCTTAAAATCAATGGCTGGGATCGAAAAGTCCAGGAACTTCTTTTTAAAAATTTCAACTGTTCACTCATACTTTAAAACTACATTTTAGGCCAAGGCTCTTTTTCTTTTTAATAATGGAGACTTCCTTAGTTCTAATTGCTTGCTACATTTATTTTTCAGTCTTGCATATTAAGGCTGATTTCTATTTCCTTTCCAAGTATTTAGGCGTATCATTTTCTTCTGTTTTCTGTACCTTCCTACTTAGTGGAAACATTGTTCCTGGAGTGAGCTTTGTCTTCCTTTTCAAGGAGATCATCAAAGTTACTAGTTTGCAGCTTCCAAAGAGAAAGCGCGTTCTAATCCGAGGTTCAGAGGCTAACCTTTATTGGTGCTCTTGTGGGCATAATGAGGACCCGCTTCCAGCAGGGAGGTTCTGGAATACTGAGCAGATCATTCAGCAAGTTCAGAGCAGATTCTGAAGCCCCTTGTAAACCCTGCCTGTGAATGCTGCTTTCTTTGCTGTACTGTTTCTGGTCTCCATAGTGTCCCTAATTATATAAACCGCGTGGCGCGGGGGCTCCTTCCCATCCAGGGGCAGTGTGGACACTGCGTACATTGTGGCATCGTTTTAATGTTTCCCAAGTTGGACGCTTTTCTTAGATGCTTATGGAGCGTGCAAAGCCGAAAGCAGAGTTTTAAGTTAGAAAATGTAGTAAGGGATTTTTTATTTTGGGTTTTGTTTTGGAGTCTGTCGGAGTGACAGTGCATCAGCTATTTGTGGGCACAGAGGAGACACCCTGGGGAATATAATGGCAGTTTCTTGGGTTGGAACTCAAGATGAAGTCTAGGAGGTAAATCTTTTAAGTTCACCACGCAGTTTATTTAACTTTATATCAGTTTAACATCTATTTTTGTAGTGCTTTTCAATGTTCAAAAATATACAGGTTAAATGCATATATCAATTAAAATTATGTAAATTCAAATCTAATACATCGACACCTATGGTTGTTGTGATGTAAAGCAAGAGTGCCGATGATTCTTGTACTATAGTCTTAAGAAAAATCATAACTGAAATTGATTTTATTGCTTTTTTCCCCCGAAAGGATTGAAGAATTCTAATTCTGAAAATGTTGTTTTTGTTCAGTTTTCACTTGTTTTATAGTACATGATGTGATCTTATATTTTTTAAAAGTTTGAGGCCCTTGTTAGGGTACAGCTTACAGAGAAAAACCAATTGCTCTAAGACACCAAGCTGAGATTGACGGATAAATTTCAGGAATTTGTTTCTCAAAGCGGCTGGGTGAGTCTCACACCATCAGAGGAAACTCTGGAACAGTCCCCGGCTTGTTATTTCTTTTTAACTTTGTTTATATTCTAGTGGTAGAAAAATCTTACAGTCTTTTTGCAGCAACCTGCAAAGTGCTGGATATGTGAGGTGGACTTCAGGCTGTTTTTTGTCAGAGAGTAGAACTTGGTGCCACCAAATGCATCACTTTTTAACCAAGAGAAAAATCCCGCAGAACACTAGTCGCCAAGTCATTTGCATAACGCAGGCTCTCAGCGGCTCCGCTGAACCTAATTGTAATTCAATTTCCACATTGCTATGCTAGGCCTCTGTGCATAAAATATGCAACATATAACATAACCAAGCACGGGCCCATTTCTGCCCTGGTATCTATTTAAATTCCCGTTTCTGATAGAAATGTGTATCAGAATAAAGAGGCCCAGAAATGGAGCTATTTGCTGTGTTTATATTTGGGTCGCATGTGTACGCTTCACGAAGGCCATGCAGCAAAGAGCAATATCCTTTATTTTTCCCAAGTGAGCCTACGATTTTATTTCTTTATTTCTGGCTTTTCAGAGGAAAATTAAATCTTGAGAAATGTTATCTAGCTGCCATGTTATTTGACTATTTCACACTAGAAAGACTTCAGAAGCTAATCGTGTGAACAAGTGCGCAAACACGTCTGTCAAGCCCACATGGGTGCTGTGTCACGGCCGCAAGTAAATATCTCCGTGTGTTTACAGAGCGCGGGGTCCTGCCCAAGTCCCGGGCCGCGCGTCTCCCAGAAAGTCCAAAACGAGAGAGGACAGTGAGATGCTCACGGCAGAGGCCCCTCACCTTCAACTGTCTCCCGGCGCGTCCTCCGGCTCCTGCGGGAGTGGCGTGAGGGCCTGGGGCGGGGAGGCCCTGGGGCGGGGAGGCCCCGGGGGCGCGGGCTCCGCCGCACGAACACTGTCCAGGTGTGACGTCGAGCCGGGCAGACGCCGCTCCTCGCCGGGAAGCTCCATCTGGGGACGGCACGGGCCTTCCGATTTTACCGGGACAATGCGAGCACATTTCAGCAAGGTTGGTTCCAACTCATCTGTGACAAATGAGAAGATAAGGCAATCAGCGCACACCGCGACAGCGCAGCGAGGTAGACACGCCGGGCGCTCAGGTGCGCGGCGCCGGCCGCGGTATAAATGCGCTCTGGGCCGCGGAGCACCGCCCTCCGGACCGTGCCGAGCCTGGCTCCGGGCCGCTGCCCGGCGGCGCCCTCCGTGGGGTCACCGGGACCCTCCTGCTCCTTTCTTCCCTCGCTGCGCTGCGCTCCTCCGCGTGGAAAGTGCCGGACGGTCACATCCCACCCCTGCGGGGCCTCCGGGCGTGCGACGGAGGTCTCGGCCCAGCGAGGCCCACGTGCCAGGGGCCCTCTCGGCCCAGCGACGAAGTCTGCGCCACGCTGCAAGGAGCAGGTGAGCCCTGGCCGTCCGGGCTGCTTCGCCGTGGGTTGTGCGGGGGCCTGGGCGACACAGGGGCGGGACTGGCACTGCCCCCGAAGACTGCGACACGCGGCCGTGCGTGCGCTCGGCCCGAGGCTCGGGCGTGGGTGCCCGCGTCTCGCTTCGCTGGCTGCGGACAGGTGCCTGAAGGAGACGAGAAGCGCCTCAGGCTTCCGCAGCCCCCTTCCCCCTCAGTCTAAGACCACCCTTGTAGACACTGGGCTAGTACACCCGGTCACGTTCGGAGACATGAAGTTGTGCATTAATTTCACATGGAAAGTAACTTTATGCTTATTAATTTCAGGAGCAAAATGTGTTTGAGCCAGGTGAAGCTTCGTTATGTCTTTTAATTTCCACGCATCCATTCCATGACTTGTGTATGTGTGCGTGTAAGTAGTTTTGTGTGCGTGTAACTACGTGGACTTTTACCTTAAAGTAGGATTCACGTTGTGAACCAGAATAACTGGTATCCTTTGTAAAATAAAAGCGGAGTTGCTTTGCACTCGATTTAAGAGTGAAACGCACCTTTCTACTACGTTAAATAAGGGCTGGGTCTACACTGTGAGCCCGGAGGCTGCAGTTTAAAACTGGGCTCATTATCTCAGGCCGCGGGCTGCTGAAAACAGAGTGTTTTGAAAGCACCAGGCTATTCTCTGAGCAGAGAGGAAGGGGCGGGAGGCGGGGGCAGTGCGGGCGTCGGCGTTGACACAGCACCTCCTGCCGGTCGCCGCGGAGAAGCGCAGCTCCTACCGCGGGGGAGCATGGAGCTGAGGGCTCCCCTGTCTAGTTTTTCTTTTTCCGAGTGTTTGGTTTGCCCTTTAATTAATTTCAGAAACAAGATTAGTAATTGTCACAGGAGAGACTACTCATATTAGTAAGTATGAAAATTATAAGCCAGACTTCCTTTAACGTTTATTATTAAAATATTCAAAACAAGCATAAAATATTTTATTATATTTATTTATTTTATTTTATATTATTTATTACTGCAATGGAAATATTATTTAATTTTTAAAATATGTTACTTGCAAAGTATAACTAATTGCACTGTGGTCATTCGTTTGATACTCTGTGGTGTGATTCCACTTAGTAGAAGGTTTGAAATTACTTAAAACGTGACTATTTTTCCAGTGCAAAAAAAGCATTGTTTAAATCAAATCCAAGGCCAACATTTCTATTTTTTATTAAAGTGAGTGGTGGGGGTGAGGGACATCTCAGAAAGGACATGGCCGTTTTTCTGATATCTTAAACATTTTAAATTTAGACAAGTATAAACAGCTGTACTAAATTCATGTTTTGAAAATTATTATTTTAACAGAATTTCATTATGATTCAGAATTGAATTATACATCTTATTAAGGTAAATATGAACAACATCTCTCATGTGGAGCGTATCCGCTGCTGTTTGGCCATCTGTACGAATGTCAACCTTGCGCCACGCTGAGGCTCACTGCAAAGCCAGTCTCCGGCCAGTTCTTACGGAAGACGTTTGCTTCACCGAACTGTAGCAATCTGAAGTGTTATAAAGTACCTGATCAAGTTTCATTTTAAACTATGAAATGAAGAAGCAAACTGCCCATTTGGCGTTTGCATGCAATTTTCTGTTCTGAAGACACGCTCACTTAGTGGTATTTGTGGGTCTCTGTCTGGGACTTGTTACACCACGACTTACTCTGAAATATTTATGGTGTTTAGAGCAGCCACTGTAGGTCCCCATATCAGGCCACTGGTGAGTGGTCAGATGTTAAACCTCCATGCCCGGACTGCTCAGCAAACAGCCCACTTAGCATTAATGAACCTTATTTCAACGGCATTTTCTTCCTGTGACCTTTAGGATAGACTTTTGTGTTTAGTTCTGTGAAGGATCGTGTTGGGGGTGATTAGACAACCGAAGAGGAGATGGGCGAAGCTTCTATTTCCCTGACAAATCCAAGTTTACAGAGAATAGGATTTTATGAACTCGTGATATCATTTCCATTCACTCTTCTCCTGACATCCCGCATAAAAACCATATTGTTTTGCTGTCCGTCAAAAGATTGTAGACTTTAAATTTTGGCATTCTCAAAGGGAATTTCTTTTAAATCAGTTACAATAATGGAGCTCTAAAGGAAAAGTCAGGGCTGCTGGTTTTCTGTTTATGGACTGGCTCAGTTTTTAATTTTTAACTTCAGCTTGGCTATTACAGCCTGAACTGAATTCAGTACACCACATAATGGTGGTTTTATATATACTGATGCGTTTGTATTAAAATGAGATGTTATATTCAGGACAGCATAAAGCCACTCGGTCTTACATTTATCACATTTATTTCCTTAAAAGTGGAAGCATCTTAGAAATTGCTGAGAGCTAAGCAGAATGTATTTAATTGGTAATCTCCGAGATGCAACCGCGTCCCCGTGCGATGCAGTTAACGCTTTCGGGCCTGGCGCGGCTCATTAGCATTCCCCTTGTGTGGAGCTGCTGGTGGGGTGTTGAGGAGGAATGCCATTGTGTGGAGCCCCAGTGTTTGGGGACAAACACTGCTGTGGAAGGAACGTGTGAAAAGGCCACAGTCCTGTCAGTGAATGGGAGAGGCTGTGCGCCCTGCGAGCCTCAAGCAGGGCGGCCGTCATTCACAGGCCCCGCGCAGCCAGCGGAGGCCAAAACACAGCCTGCACCACCTTTTAAAATGATATTAGCGAGTTTTAAGCATGATCTTCTCTATTTATGATCCTGCACAGAGCTTTCCGTTGCTGTCAGTAAACAAAATATGCCAGTCTGTTCAGAAATACTGTACAGACGACTAAACGTGCGTGGACCAGTGCCAGGGCGCTAGATAAATAGTCAAGGGGCTGCCTGGCGGGCGGCGGGAAGTGCCCGTGAGCCTGGGGAACTTCCCTGTCTGGAGTGTTCCCAACTTAGACACTTTGAACTCCCCCCCCCCCCCGGAAAATTCTCGGAGACTTTTCCATAATGCATGCAGAGCGCTCTTTTTCTCTCCTTTTCAACTTAATACAATTTTTGAGCGCACTTCAGTGTTAAGCATTCAGAGCAGGGCAGCGCGGCTTGGTATTGAGGATGGTGCAGGCACTTCTGAAATGCGGGGACACAAAGGGAACAGGGTCTGGGGCCTGGCCAGCCCCTCCGCAGTGCGCGTCCTCCTGCTGCCGCCTACACGGAATGTCCGTTTGCCGCTGCGGGAGTAAGAAATCGGAGGGAGTTTTTAGTATTACACATTTTTAGCATTTTAGAAGGGAATGATCAAGCCTGAAATTAAAGGTTAGCTTGCTTAATTATTTGAAAACAATAAATAAACAAAAAATCCTCAATTACAGTTTAAGATTTTCAGGCATTTTCTAAACTTTGGCAATACATTAAAAAACACTAGCAGTTGCTATTTATGTCTGAAACTGCAGGAAAATGTTTTGGACTGTTTGTCTTAAAGCATTACTTAATAAAGGTGGTTGAGACATGTATAATTGGGCCCAGGTAATAAAAAAAATTGTTTGTGGGCTTTTAAAATGAAGTGAAATAACTTTTCTGAATGCTGTTGTATGCTTTTCATAAAGATTTCATATTTGGTTCATTCACTTTAGAAATCGAGACTTGACTATTTCATTTAGAACCATATTATAGATTTATTTTGTAGGTGTATCATCAAATGAGGAAATAACCGTCTAACTTCGGTGTATAGTTGGTTTTACAGTTTAAAATTGAAATGTATTTTATTAATATGCTAAGCTAAGTTGTACCACAGCACCTAGATTTGGTTTAAAAATACGTAACGTTGACTCACTTCACAAACACTACCAACAAGTTTGATAATAATTAGATCTCAAACAATGTAATTACACTTGGAATTAATTCAGCTCAAAATATTCTTGAATTACAGTTAACACTGGCAGAGTCTGCTTGTTGCAAAGATACTTTCAAAGGAATCTTAGTGTTTTGATTTTTCATAAGGGAAGTGTGGAGAGAGTTTTCGGAGCCTGTGATTTATTTAAGTCAGTTACAACTGTGTACTGGTTTTGACATTAATGAAGGAATTACTTGCTCCATTTCATAGATGGCACATGTTTTAAAACTGGAGCCATTTTCTTGAGGTAGCTTTTGGAGACAATACTCAAGCTATTTCAGTTTTGAACAAACTTATGTCCTTTGAAACCTTAATGTCTAATGTATAAACGTAACTTATTTTTAAGACATGAAAAGAGTGTGGCAGTCGTTTCAAAGTGAAAGCTTCCTGAAGGTTCTAGGAGTATTTTCTAGAATATGAGGTTGTTTATAGGTTCGAGTGACTGTTGATTTTTTTCACCCCTAAAACCAAGCTGCGTTCTAGTTACTTGAAGTATTTTAAGAACCTTAAACTTGTGTCTTTTTCTAAGTGTCATGCTTCGAGCAGGCCTAACATCAGTTAAATGAAGTGAAAATTGCATTCTTGTCTTGATAGAGATGAAAATGGATTTCTGGTCATGAAATAGATGTAGTTGTCACTTTTTAAAAAAGGTGTCAGCAGTTTGCTTCGGCGAGTGAGGTGCCAATTCAGTATGGCAGTAAACTTGTGATCTGAGCAATCAATAAATGCTTCAATAACTTCTGCTTCATTACTCTTATAATAAGCGGCTATGGATCCAGGCACATAAACGTTGATAAAGAGGAGCGTGGGGCCGGCCGCGCCGCCGGGCAGCCGGTGCGACAGCGCCACCTGGAGCCCGAGCTGAGAAGCGGCGGCGGGCGGCGGGCGGCGGGGCTGTGGCAGCTCTCCGCGCGTGAGCTCTAACTCTTAGACTGCTGCCAAGTGTCAGACGCCCGTCTCCGGCTGACGGCCGAGGTGGTGGTGGTTGTTTTTAAAAACCGTGAATGAATATTTGGTAACTCACGTTGAAAACCAGGTGGAGATCCTGGCCCGGCCGAGGCCCCCTCGCAGCTGGTGCTGCCCCTGCAGCTCCGTTCTAGGTTGTGTCACTCCAGTCCGTTGTCTTTGTCCACACACAGTTCATTGTCCACACACTGTCCTCAGCTTTTTTCCTTGATTAATACAAATTACTTTATTTCATTTCTAAATACGTTTGGAATGAATTATGGGAAATGTTTCAAAATGAAGTGTTTTTACTCTATCTTCCTCTGAACTTGTGACTGCTTAACTGAAAATTCTATTAAAAACTCTGAATTTAGACGTTCACGGTCATCCAGGTAAAGTACCTGTGGATACAGCTCGCTTTAGTAAGGAGAATGGGCTGCTCTGGAAGTGGTTGTTAGTTTTGCTCTTCCATTTCTGTTTTCAGCTTGTGCAGACCGTTTGGTTAAATTTATTAGACCTGGCATTTGAGTTTCTCTGAGAAGCTGAGGCATTGGTAAACTAAGACTACAGTTTTACAATATACTGTCTACATATTTTGTGTTCTTATGTGTCTGAGCATAAATAATTTCAACAGTTAGTGGAAAATGGAGATACTTATACCATTATTTTCACTTTCTGACCAGAATTTTACCCTCAGACATGCTACTGTTGCGTCATCTCTCTTCATATTTAGTTTAGTTCTTTAGTTAGCCGTCGATACTGTATTGTGAAATTTCGGATCACACTGAGTGGAAAACCTGCCGCCCTGTGCAGTACGTGAAGTAGACCGGCCACTTCTGTTGGGGTCACTCAGCTCTTGCAGGCGCTACTGCCGCCCACCCTGTGGGAGGAGAGCGAGTGTAGGGGACGGCAGCAGAGCGCAGGCGCGGGCCAGGCCGCTGACGGCCCCCAGCCCCAGGTCTGATCTGCGAGCAAGTCAGGCGGGCGGCCGGCTGGGGGGGAGGCGCTGCCCCGCCGGCCGTTTCCCGGACCGCAAAGCCCAGGCCGCGGGCGGACCCCGGGAGCATGGACGTCGCTTTCTTCTCCCCAGGGTGGAGGCGGCGATGAAGACCTGGCTAGCGAGCAGACGCCCAGGGCCGGCCAGGGCGGCGGCAGGTCCGCTGTTACTCAGAGTGTCCAGGGTGCCGGCGATCAGTTACACTCCTGATTAATAAGAAGTCCTCCTGGTGACCGATGAAGGAAGACTTACAGGACCCCCTCAGGGCAGGGGCTGGTGTCTTCTTACTTGTTCATAAACATCCATTTTACAAGGAAGATCTGACTTTAAAATAATAGAAATCATTCTTTGCTCATCTTTTATATATGCAGCAGAATATGGAAATGAATATAACATCCACTGGCTGCTGTCTTCAGTTAAGCATTCCCATGTTAACTGTGCTACAAAGTCAATTTTACATAATTTCCTAAAAAATAATCGGTTTCTTATGCTTCTGAAGGATCTGCAGGTTTCCACCACCGCCGTGGACAGGGGAACAGGGCAAATCCGTCGTGAACGCTTGCTGTACCTCCCTGGGGAGTGCGTGTGGAGCGCCTCAGAGGAGAGAATTACAACCAAGACAGGGCGCCAGGAAGACCCAGGGCCGCAGAGCTGGCGCGCGGGGGTCACGTCTTCCCCCCGAGGGCTCCGGACCAGAACCATTTTGGATTTAAGACCCTTCGGACCTGGGAATACTTGCAAGAACGCAGCGCAGTGTGTGGGCCCCGGACCGAGCCCGCACATGCAGAGCGCTGCGCTTCGCGTCAGCCCGGCGGCCTGGGGCGGCTGTGCTCCACGCTCCGAGTGCCCAGCGTCGGGCTCCGCTGGCGTTTCTGCACTCACAGGCTTTCGGTCCCGAGGCTTTCAGACTGCAGAGTTTTGGGCTTGGGATGTTGACTCAGCCTGTGTTGCCCAGTACCCTGTCCTGTGGGGTTCTACATTTTACATTCATTAAAATGAAATAAAATGAAAGACTCTCGTCTCACTGGCCGTGCGTTAAGTGCTCTGTAGCTGCATCACTGCCGAGGTCTGTGCGACAACGCCGCTCTGGAACAGGCGACGAGTCGAACACCTCAGCTGTCCCTCTGGCCCTGGACCCCTCCGTCTACAGCTAATGAAGTAATAAAATGATCCAGATTTAATTCACTTTGGGGTACAAGCTGCCCTGTCCTTCATAAACAAAACAAAAGAGAAAAAATTTTGTGTGTCTGTAAAGGGCCCAAAGTTCTGCCCCCTGACAAGCTGCTGTCTCCGAGGGCCCCCCTGTACAGCGTGACACCTCCGTGTGTGATTCAGTCGTGTTAAATATGTTTTCGTTTCTGTACAGCAGATCTCTGAGACTTGGAACCCTGGCCTTGCCGCACGCCAGGCACGTGCTGCTCTGCTGAGCTGCATCTCCAGCCCCTGTGGAATGTCTTTATCTTACAGGAGTGAAACTCTGCCCATCAAACTGCTGATCCTCTAGCTCCAGCCCTGGGTAGCGACCTTTCTATTCTGTGTGATGTTCCGTGACTTTAACCACCTCAGGTATATGTAATGAGTGGGACCACACACCACTTGTCCTTGTGTGGCTGGCTTATTTCTCGTCTTCTTTGTGTATCTCAGAATAAACTTTGAAGCAACAGTGATCAAGACTTTGCCATATTGATGGGAAACAGAGACTGAAAGACTGGAACACTGATCCCAAAATAACAGATGAGGATATCTCTGCTCATGCTCAGAAATCTGCCCCTGGGCACCAAAATGGCACCAAATGGAAAGGCCAGAAGGATGTGCATATCCATGTGGAAAAGGACGAAGCTGAACTCTCACCCTGCACCACATGGAAGGGAACTCCGAGTAGATTAATACCCTAAGTGTGACATGGACAGCTATTGGACGCCTAGAAGAAAATAAATTGGGGAGCAATTTTAGGATGTTGGGTCAGCAGTGATTTCTTGCACATGACAAAATCACGAGCAACAAAAGCAAAAACGCAGGGACCTTGTGGTTCCGCAGTCCCATTTTGAGTGTAAATCCAGAAGAAAGCAAAGCAGGGTCCTGAGAAGTGTTTGAGCACATCTGCGACCACACCGTCATGCCCGAGACCAAAAGCTGAAGCCCCGTGAGTGACCGTGAGTGGAGAGAGGGTGGAGAATGTGGGCCTGTCCACACAGCGGCGCTCCCTCCCGCGTGGCCGCACCGCACCTTTGTGTGCTTCTCAGAGTGATCCTTGCCAGTGGATAGAAATGCGGCTGAGTTTTGAGTGAGATTGTTTTTATTCCTACAGCTTTGCTGGAATTATTAGTTGTGATAGTTTTATACACGTCAGATATCTCCTCTGTAAACAAATTTCCCTGCTCCTTGTTTTGGATACTTACATCCTGTCTCTTGTCTGATTGCCTGGTGGTGACCTCCCGTGTCGTGTGGCGTGGCCGTGTCTTGTTCCTGACCTGGAATCTTTCATTGCCCCACAATCGAGTGTGGTGATAAGATGGGCTTTTATCTGACTATGTTAGTTTCTCTCTAGTCCTAATTTGTTGACTGTTTTTATCAACAGGATGTTGAGTTTTGTCACCTGCCTCTTCTGTGTCAGCTGAGAGGATCTTGCTGTTTTCGTCATTTATTCGGTGACTGTGGGCGGTCGCGGTGACTTCCACTTGCTGCGGCAGCCTTGCGCTCCAGGGATGGATCCGCACTGGCTGCCCGTTCTCGGCGCTCGTGGCTTTTCTGGCTTGCGCCGGCCCTCGGCTGCTCTGGGGCCACGTGGGAATGCACGGGCCTCAGCTCTGTGCGCCCCGGTCAGAGCGTGTGCCGCGTGTCTTATCAGGTATCTTTTCATTGAGAAACATTTGGCTGTTAAACATAGTGAATTATATCAATTCATTTCTAAGTGTTAAGGGATTATACATTCCTGGGACAATCACTATTACCTGTATGTGTTTTTAATCAATTGATTGCCATGGTATTAAGGACTTTTATGTTCATGGCTGTGATAGAAATTGATCCATTGTTTCTTTTTCTTCTGATGTTTTCGTCCAGTGTTGCTATTTAGATCTTTGGGAACTTTTAGGATTTTTAGTGTACTCTGGCTTTATAAAATGAATTGGGAAGTATTTCTCTTCTGTTTCTCAAGTCTGTTTACCACCTGTCTCATTTCTTCAGTGAGTGATAAATGGACTAATGAAATCATCCGGGTCTGGAATTTGTTTGGAGGCAGCTTGTTATGAATTAAATTTCTTTAGTATACACAGAGCTGTTTACTTGATGGGTCACCCTTTTTACCCAAACAGTCTTTTACTTCCCCCCTTTCTCCCTTGGTGCTGGGATGTGGACCCAGCGCTGTGCACTGGGCAGGAAGGGACCCTGAGCCGGTGTGTGTGTGCAAAGGCCCGGCCCCCTGAGCTCCACCCAGCTCAAGTACCAGGACAGGTTCGGAGGAGCTGGAATGGACCAGCTTATGACAGGAAGAGCTTAGTTGTGTCATCATTTGCTTTTTATTTCCTAGTATTGGTAATTTCTGTTCTTTTCACTTTCAAATTAATTGATCTAGCTAACAGGTGACACGTTGTATTTATAATTTCTAGGAAATGCCTTTTGTTTTTTTGTTTTTTATTTGCTCTTTTGTTAATTTCATACTTTGTTAATCTCTTACTTCTACTTATGTGCATTTTAATCGAACTTCTAGCTTTTCATGGTAGATTCTTAGATCACTGATGTTAGACTTTTCTACTTTTCTAATACGAATGCCAATATGCAGTTTTTATTTTTGGTCAGTTGAGAAATTTTTGAAAATTTCCTTGTGGTTTCCTCATATGTGGTTTAGAAGTACACTCATTAATTTCCAATTTGGGGGATTCACGTGCATTTCTCTAGTTTATGTTCATTGTGGTCAGACAATATTCTGCGTATAATTTTAATTCTTTGAGATTTTTCGAGATTTGTAACTCAGAACGCGGTCTAAATGAATGCTGCCTGTCCTGTTCTGAACGTCAGCGGCCGCAGGCTGGTGGAGGGCTTGGTCAGGTGTCCCGCGGTGCCCACCGCACTGAGGACTGGCTGTTTCTCCTCTGAATTTCGTCAGAGCTCTGTACAGACATCGCAGAGCTTTATGGGCCCAGGCGCATTTAGATTGTGTTTTCAACACAAGTTGACTCTGAAAAATCATTGTGAAATATTCATCCCTTTCACATGTGTCTTCTCCATTCCGAGTCTCCTGTGCTGTTGATGAACACGATCACTTTCTCTTGCCACAGTGGTGCCACGGGCATCGCCCCCCACGCCCGCTCGGGCTGGGCCGCCCCTCTCTGCGTCTGTGAACGCGACGCTGGGCGCGAGGCCGTTCTGCCGCTGCTGCCCTCGCAGCTTCTCCCGCTCTTCATCTTGTTTTTTATTTTGTTTTTACACAACATCAGCATAGACAGCTGCATAACCCTGTCCCACTTTATGAAATCCTTTCTCTAAGACACGCCCGCGTGCGTCCTGCCTCACTTTAGAGGTAGCCGGGGTCACCGGTGCTCGAGGGTAGCTCCTCCCAGGAAACACGTCCCTTCCTGCCATGGCCTGCTCCGCCTCCGAGCAGCGCTAAGAATGCTGGCCCGCGGCCGTCCTGCCTCAGTAGCCAGTGTGTGCGTGTGCGAAGGGCCCTCACACGAGCCCGCCGCCATCGGAGGCACGCTACCTTCCTGCAGCTGTACAGACTGGGCAGGTTAAACAAGTCCATTTTCTCACCGCCCCCCAAGCCAGAGCTGGGGTGCCGGGTGCCTGGTGGGGCTCCGTCCTGACTTCACACGACCGGCTGCCCTCTGCTGCGGCCCCTCGGCTTCCACACCCGACTTGGGCAGAGGTGGAGGGAAGGGCAGGAAGGGTGTGGGAGGACGCGCCGTGTGGGCGAGTACACATCCTGTACTGCCAGCCCACATGAGATGACACCTAGCAGAGTCGTATCTGTGTGTGCGAAGGACGGTGCCTGGCGCTCAGGAGACAGCAGGTTTCCAGCTGCTGCTGTGGACCATCGTTTTCTTTTGTCAGATGTGCCTGTCGCTCCCTCTGTCCACACTGCCTTGTCCGGGGTGGGCATTCAGTACCTGTGTGTGCCAGCCACTGACAGACTGAAAACCTCTGCCCAAATTTTCTTTCAAAGTAAGTGGGGTTCTCCGAGTGAGTTTATCTCTGCGGTTCTCTTTCTCTTTCAATCTGTGTCCCCGATTTGTACCTCAGGCGAGACATCGCCCTGTTGCCACGTCTCTCTGAGGCAGTGTTTCCGAGGTCGCTGTGGCAGTCACACACCCGAATCTGTTCACACTCAACATTCCTGGAAGGGTGAGGGGTCCAGTCTGTGGAAGATGCTCTGCAGAGGGGCCTAGTAGCTGAAGTATCTTGAGATACTTTTTTGAGATGAGTAAGTGTTCTTTAATGATATAACTTTATCTCTTCCAGTGTCTTTTAACTGGTCTGGTATTCATTTGCAGGTTTAATTTCACATAGAAATATATTTTCTCCATCTAAATTTATGCTAAAAGTTAAGTTTGTGGACTGTGAATTTGTCTTACTCATTTGTTTTTAATGTGAGCTGTGTGTGTGTGTGTGTGTGTGTGTGTGTGTGTGTGTGTGTGTGTGTTTAGCACCCTCGGGCGGGACCAGCAGCTTCGCAGCACTGTTGCCCAAGTCAGAGCCTGCTCAGACTTTCCCCTGCGCCCCCCACCCCCCAAGAGCTCAGTCCTGTGACTTGAAGACAGCACCGCTGTGCCCGAGCTTGGGATCCACTCCCCAGTTTCAGCCACGTGTCTGTGGACCCACCAGGTCTCTCTAGATATAAGCGCTGTACGGAGTTGGAGATTCCCGGACTTGGTGTGAGGGAAGGAGGGCCGAGTAGGGAGCTGTAAGGCTACAAGTCCGAGGGTGACTTTGGAGTGTTGCTATTAGTCCCTGCCACCCTACGTCAATGTGACGTCGCACGACCCTTTTTGCCTTGCCTATGTTTATGCTCAGACTTTAAAGGACAGAATTTCATTCCTGCCATTAGAAACTGGACAGTGAGTATAACCCAGGGAACGTGTCATCATGGAAGATAGAGCCTGGGTTCCAGGGACGGCAGCTTCAGAAAGTGAGGTCTGTAAGAAAACAGGGTCTTGTGATGTTACGTCTGACCTGAAATGGAAGCATAAAAAATAGAATCTGAAAAGAAAGACAATGATTTGCTTTTTTCTGCATTCGGCATGGTGGCGTTTCTTTAAGATACGTAACGGATTTTCAAGTAGCCAATCGTTAACACAAGCTAGACATACAGTGTTGACAAGAAGACTCGAGCAGGGCTTCAGACTACACATTCTGAGAAGAACCATCTTTTGAAGCTGAATTCCACTTACGTTTTAATGACATTTTTTCTATAAAATGAAATTATTTCATGTAGTCGCTTTTGTATCTTTAGAGAGAAAACCACGTAGCCTACATGTGTGTCCAGATGCTGATCACTTCTAAACTGTATGTGTTCCTCTTGCTTCTAAGATGTCTTGGCTCGGCGTAACTAACGTCCATTTTCGCTAGCGTGGCTTGTCTGAAGCAGAGTGGGCTGAGCACACTCCCGCCCCCGGGGGCGTTTTCTCCGGGGAGCGGATGAGCCTCCACCTGTTTGCCCGGAGTTTACTCTGGTTTTCTGTGACGTGTCAGCTTGTGGATGGATGATGTGAGCTATGTTGTGCTGCTCCCTAGTGCAGCATCTGTACACTGTGTGTGATTGGGATTTCATTTACTAAGACAGGTTTTTAAAATCTTCACCAGAAAATGTAAAAACTTAGGTTTTTCCTCAGTTGACTTAAAACCATTTGGAGGCTCGTGTACTTCAGATGATACTTACAAGTACACTTGCCTATTCTCAAAATGGGAGAATCCGTTCTTCTTATACCAGTGGATAATAGGTGACAGCAGAGTTCTTTATTTTGTAGAAATGGTCCTTGTGTGCTGTGACTCCTCTGAGAAATGCCCACGTTTAAGTCTCCCCTGTGTCTTGCCTCCTCCTCCTCGAAGGCTTGGTGTGTGGTGTGTGTGTGTGAAAAAGACTCTTTTATTGTAAAACGACTCTTTTATTGTAGGATTATTTCTATGGGAGATGTATTCTCAACATTATGCTAGTTAATAAACATATTCATTGAAACAGTTCTCTGGTAGTGATAATTATAAAAATAAAGACACAGAAACCAAATAATGATGGATGAATGAAACTGATGTATCTTTAGAAAGACATCATGCCAGTCGGGGTGGACGGCCCACAGTCCCTGCTCAGGAGACTGAGGCAGAAGGATCACAAGTTGAGGGTAGCCAGGGTTACTCTGCGAGACCCTGTCTCAAAATAAAAAATAAAAATGGCTGGGACTTATCTCAGTAGTAAAGCATCCCTGGGTCTTACCACTGGTTCTGAAAAGCGAACTAAGAAGCAAACTTACAAACACCAGGGGACGGAGCCCAGGGTGGACGCACACGTGAGCCCAGGGTGGATGTGTGAGCCCAGAGCCTCGCGGCCTCCTGTCCTGTGTGGGGAGGCGGTGTGCAGGGCTGAGGGGCCGGTCAGGCTTCAGGGGCCTGGGGCCTCCCGCCTCGGCCTCCAGGGCCCTGGGATCACAGCAGGCTCCGCCACACCTGGCTGGGAGTGATTGCTTCTTATGTCAGTGAAATTATTAAAGGTGAGAAGCAGAGACTACCCCAAATTAGCATCTCTTTCCATTCATCTATATTTTAACCAGATAATCTTTTCTGTCTCATAAGACAGCTTATTAGTCAGCTAAAATAAGAAAAGGACACACTTCTGTTATCTCACTTGTAACCTTAATTTCCAAAGACCCACTTAAGGTATTATTAAGGTATTACTGTCTTTTCAAATGACATTGTGAAATAGGACAGAAATGCTCAAAGGGGATCTAGGGAGGGAGGACAGGGAAAACAAAGAAGGCAAAGAATAAAGCCAAAAGTGAAAGTTAAAAATGGAAACAAACCTGTATAGGGTGGAGAAGCTGAAGGGAAGGCGGGGACAGGAAGAGTGAGAATCTGGGTGCGCCGGGTGCAGGTGCGAATTCTCGGTGAGGAGTGCAGTCGTCAGTGTACCTGAGGTGTACCGGTAAACTCAGCTAAACATCCAATGACATTACATTAGCTGCCATTCCGATTTCTGGCCACTTCCTGCGCAGCCTCCCAGGGACCTCGGAGGGTGTTGTCAGGAGCTGCCTCGTCCTCTGTCCTCGGCTGAGGTCCCTCTTGGTCACATCTATGCATACTTACCCCTCCTGACCCGCACATGAATGAGTGTGACTCTCAGAAAGTCATTTAAGGGGCCGGGGAGTTAGCTCAGTGGTTCCGGCGCCTGTCTTGCAAGCGCAAGGACCCGGGTTCGATTCCCCGGCAACCACATACAATACTGGGCTGGAGACTCACCCCAGCAGCAACCAGTACCACATACCACAGTGCCGGGCGTGGTGGCTCACGCCTGTCATCCCAGCACTCGGGAGGCAGAGGCAGGAGGATTGCTGTGATGTGAGTTGGAGGCTGAGCTCGGGGCCAGCCTGAACCACAAAGCGAGACCGTGTTTCAAAAAAAAAAAAAACCTTAAAAAAAAAAAAAGTCATTTAAACATTAAGTTTGAACTTAGTGCATCAACACCTACTTTCACTTCCTCATTTAAAGTTGAACTAGGTCATGGATCTACCAGGCAAATCGGGCCTTGAAAACCTGGCTTCCTGAGGTGTTCTGTAACTCGCATACTTGGAGCCGAGGGACTGACTTCAAAGGAGCAGAGAGGCTTGTTCACTCCGAGCCGGGGGGCAGAAGGATCTAGAGATTCGCTTTCCAGTCCCCCTCTGCCTCGTATGGGAACACGAACACGAAATCCTCATTGTGCTGTAGGGCTCCCTGATGAGTGGAGATGGCTGTGGGTATTAACGAGAAGTTGTAGAACAGTGCATAGCCGCTCTGAGAAGGACAATGGACACTCTGAATACTGCCCGTCAGTCCTGCGGTAGCCAGTTGATCCCGTAGGACCTGCTCTGGACACACACGGAAGTGCAGTGCCTCGAAGGAGCTCAGACAATGGGCAGTGAGTCACACTGTCTTCAGTTGTGGGAAAGCATTGTCTGCCAGAGGAACACCTGTGTTTGCTAAGAAGGGCAGTCTTGGGTATGTAAGAAGAGAGAGGGGATCTAGGGCTGTGGCTGAGTTACAGGCCACTGCGTGGTGCTCACAGGCAATCCAGTTTGAATCTCAGCACCTGGGATGGATTCTGAGTTTCTAGAACTTCTTGTCCCTGGTAGAGCGAGGTTCCAGCACATCAAATTCTGGTATAAACGACACTTGGGATGACTGACTTCCAGTGAGAGCCACAGGGGTGGTGTGGGAGGGGCCAGGATTTACAAGGGATGCTGTGGGTCTGAGGCTGGTAGACGGTTGTGCTTGCTCATATAGGGAGCGTGGACCTGCAGGAAGGAGGGGTGTCATCCGAGGTGGTCGACTCTGTCCATTCTTCCTGGTCACCGCCCCTCCTCTGCTCCGGCTGGCTGCGTCCTCCGCTTCCTTGGACACCATCGCTCTGCACTGGCCTCTGTACTTCTTGCTCACTCGTACTCCGTCCTCGAAGGGATCTTTCTCCTGCTCTTCTGTCTGTTCACGTGCTCTCCTCGAAGGAGGAGTCCTGCCGGCCCCGCAGAGCGCTGTGGAGCAAGGTGAGGAATTCACATTTCCCTTGGAAATCTCTGGGGTTTTAAGTGTGGATGTGGCATGTCTCCTGTGTGCTCCGGAATGCTAGTGTGGACTCCGTGCGGAGGTGCCCTGGTCTGGGGACCGAGCGAGGAAGCTGAGAAGCCAGAGGGGGGGTACAGAGCTCTGAGGAGAAAGTGCTCAGGACGATGCTGTGCCGGAAGACAGTGGGAACCGCCGTGGGCCTTGACTGCAACGTGGCCACTCCTGGCTGTGGGCGGTGTCCTGGGTGGGAACGCAATCTGAGTGAGCTGGGGGAAGGTTCCGGAAAGGAGAAAGGAGCCCTGGACCTGGAAGAGTGCCGAGATGTGTGGGACAGAGGTGGGCCGGTGTTCTTGGATGGCGTCCTATCAAGGCTTGCATGCCTGCCGCATGGTGACAGATAAAGGGGACCGGCACAATTTGGGAGAACGCAGGAGGGCCTCAGGGGGAAGGGCTGGAGTCTGTGAGCCTGAGGAGGGCGGATGGGGCGCGGGGCGAGGAGGGACTCTGGTGACCCCGCTGAGCCACAGACTGGCAGATTCCACTAGGGCCTTTTCCAATCGGGGAAAAAGAAGCCACAGAGATGTCACACACGGACACACCTCTGCGGCCTTGGTTTTATGTATTTTATATTTTATAATCAGAACTGACCTTTTAATATGCAGTGGAACAGGGACATCACTTTCTTAGTGTGAAGTTTAGTATAACAAACGAGGTCGTGGGCCTGTGCCAGCCGCGGTTCTAAGAGCTCCTTGCCCATTAGTCTTTCCAGGGGCCATAGGCGGGACTGTGACCCCTGGGCAGTGAGGAGTGTGGGGCTCCAGCGCTGATCCCTAAGTCTGCCGTCCCATGCTGTCTGATGCAGGCGAGAGAGGTCGTGCTGCAGAGCCTCCCTAACGTAGGCTTTACCTCGAGTGTTAGGACACTCCTCTTCCACCCCTTTGTACTTCGTTGGTGATGGTAAACGGTATTTAAAGATGTATATGAAGATACAGAGATGTGACAGCTCTTGTTTTTTACAAAAATTCCATCTGTCTCATTGGCTTGGAGGTAAGCAGAATAGAGACCTAGAGGCATTGCTAAACTAATTGTAATCTTATGTTCATATTTATAGTGGGAGAAGATGTTAAGTTTTCATAAGTTACAGTAAATAGAGATTGTATCTTTTACCCACTTGGGGCCACAAACCCTCTCAGTTCTACCCAGGAGACCCCTAGGCACCCCAGGACCTCGCCTGAGATAACTTTATATCTGGACCTGGATAAATTCAGGTTAAACACCTTTGGTGAGATGACCGCGGGCTGATGCCTGGCTTTCCTTGGCCTGCGGCCTGTGTGGAGAGCTCTCCCTGCCGAGTCTGCCTGAGCAGGGGCAGGAGAGCCATGGGCAGGTGCCAGCCGCGCCCAGGCCACGTCGGAGGTCCTGGCCACATGCACTGCAGCAAGTCAGGATCCAGAGACCCAGCCTGTCCTTTCTTAGGTCCAACCGGAGCAAACTGGAAATCAAGGAGCGATTTATTTAAAGGCCGATGCCAGCTTATGCTTTCAAGACACACAAGGAGAGGCCCCCAGCCACCTGGAGAGACATTTAGAAGGAGCTGCGTGGCTCTGAGGTCCTGGTGGTGACAGCCAGCAGCCGTCTCTGAGAGTCTGCAGCACGTAGCTCGTGGGGTTCGCCCCGGCGCTCACGCTCGCCCGCGCCCCCTTTCCAGGGTGGCTCCGCAGGCTCAGCCTCAGGTGGCCGGCGGGGTGGACTGAGCCCTCCGACTGGCCTCTCATTGTTCGGCAGTTCTCACACTACTCTTCTGTCTGCTTTTATTTAAGGCTATTTTAGGAGCGATAGGTGGGGACAAAGAACTGGTGGAAGTGACATGCGTCAGGCGCGGTGGAGCGGCTCTTCTGGATGCAAGTGCTAATTTGTGGATGTTTTGACATTTTCTTCCTGACCCAGTATCGCATTTTCCAGGCTTGATATCTCTGCAAGTAGCTCAGTCTTTTTTTCCTTGCTGGTGCTAGAGAACGAACCCAGGGCCTTGTGCACACTGGTGGTCTACTCTGAACCACACCCTGGCCCTGAGCCTGTAAAAAACATTTTAGTTATATTGGGGAAATTAACACGACAAGGCTCAACTTTTATTAAATGACCACATAGGCAAAGTACATATCTGATATATATTGATTAATAATAGTGATGCATTCTTTAGTTGTGGCAACATCAATTTTAATTTGATAATATTAAATGTCTCAGATATTTTACAACTTCGTTCACTGATGAAGTAAGGAAGGCAGCACACAGTGAAGGACAGCACGAAGACGTCGTATGTGCCCACACCCCGGGTGAGGGGC
The DNA here is from genome assembly GCA_004026965.1 of Petromus typicus. Classification (NCBI taxonomy): domain Eukaryota; kingdom Metazoa; phylum Chordata; class Mammalia; order Rodentia; family Petromuridae; genus Petromus; species Petromus typicus. The sequence goes on from PVIR01004989.1 coordinate 73,327, forward strand.
GCCCATCCCAGGAACCAGGGCTGCGGTAACGAGCCTGGGGCTCCGGTGCTGTCCACAAGGGGGGGCAGCCCGACGGGGCGCAACACCATCACCTTGGTGGGGGGGGCACATGTGAGAGTCCCGCCGGGGGCCGTTGGGTGGGAGAGGCTGCTTTCTCTCGTGCGCCTCTTGCCGGTAATGGGCATCGTGTCAGCAGCTGTGAGTCTCTGGAGTGCTCAGCCACTTGACGAGTCGTAGCAGGTAATACACAAAGCTCCAGATAATCGCACATCACTGGGGTCAGTAACAGCAGCGGACCAGCCCTGGTTGGCTCAGAAGTCGCTAATGAGAGTGTGCTGTCAGCCACTTTTATTTATTTTGATGAATGTGCTGCCTTATTTCTTGGTGTAACAGGAACCATAGACATTATCAAAGCAATTGTCCAAGCAGAGCCGTGAGACATCTGTGACTTTAAAAAACAAAGATGTTCTTCATTGCGAAAATGAGATAGTGAATGAATCTAGGGATTGCATATGTAACTTTACTTATATATTAATTGTAGATTAACAATTAAATTGACTCATTAGGATCAATTTTATCTAACAAGTTTAACTTGTTGAGTTTCTGGATCACTGTGTGATAAAGGAGACATTTTTTCCTAACTCAAAAATTTATATTGTTGCCACCATGGTGGTTTTTCTTGTCTTTTCAAAAATCCTCTTCCTTTTTCTTTTAAAATTACTAAATATGTTCTGTAATGCTTGTCACACATTAATGTCAATGAATCTAAGCTATGTTTAAGTTATCCAGTGGCATCTAGTAATTATCCAGAGCCATGAAATGCAAGGCAGTATCTTCTGATGTGTAAAATTTCAATACTGAAGAGAATTTCCTAATTTAAAACCCATCTTTACACAGTTTTAATTTAAAATTTTTTGAATTAAAAATTACAGATTCCTTAATTAAAGAAAATGCCCCTCTCGGTCAGTTGTTCACTGTGGCCCTGCATCCAAATACAAAGTGCCAGAAAGATGGTGAACGTGTTACCAGGGAAAGTCTCAAGTCAGTAAAGGAACCCCTTTGATTTCTTAAGCCATGTTTTCCATTGTGTAAAAATACTATGTTTCTTACAAAATGTGATCAACTGAATATATATTTAAAGCACTTATAGACCCAATGATGTCATTTGGAATTTTAGTGTTTCTCAGAAACATATTCCTCCTACATAAGGAGAGAAGATTGAAGTAAGTTTTTATTTTATCATGCAAACTTTTTAGCTAAATTCTATTTTGAGTCCCTTTTTGGATCAGCATTAGAAAAACTCAAACAGCCAAACCTGAGAATCATGTTGGTATCAGACACCAAGTATGTGAATTCTGATACCTTTTCATCGCTTGTGCACTAGGAATTCTATTTTTTAAATGATATCCTGCCAGCTTTTTCACAATCCATTAATTCCTGGATCAACATCAGAAGGAATGTCAGAGCAGAGTGAAATTCTTGTAAGACACAGATGTCAGGATCAAAAGTCAGAGACATTCTCAGAGCAGCAGGGAAGCCGGCTTGTTAGACTTTAATCGGAACAATTAGTATCTGCCATGTGACAGTCTCCATGCCTGGCCTTAGATTTCTCTTAAGTTCCAGGCATGCTGAGAAGACAATGTCTTCTTCCAACTTTGGTGGAAAATTTCAAGAGCTTAGGTCTCGTTATTCTGGGCCGTGATTCCTCAGTCTCATTGATCTTGGCTAAGTGTCCGT
>PVIR01004990.1:0-74966 GCA_004026965.1 Petromus typicus
TACCTTGCAAACACAAGGCCAGAGTTCCACGAGTATTGCCAACTCAGAAGTCTCACATTTCTTACCAATATACTTCTTGGTTACTACTGAGGTACAGTGAGACACAGCCCTTTTAGAATTTCACATTCAGTGGGTTTTAGTACATTCTCACAGGTATATAACCACCAGCACCAACTCTACAAGAAACCTGTACCCATTAGCAGGCACTCCCTATTCCCTTCAGTGATACTGCTATGAGCATCTGTGGATAAGCTTTCTGTGTAGGCACATGTTCTCAATTCTGTTGGGAGTGGAACTGTCCCGTTCCATGGTGACTGCAGGTTTCCCCTTCTGAGGAAATGGAAAACTGCTTTCTAAAGTGGCTGCACTAGTTCACATTCCCAGCAGTGGTGAACAGTTCCAGTTTCTACATTCTTCTAACCCTATGGTCTATCGTTTTTCACATATCAAGCTCTTGAGTATGATGTGCTATTTCACTGTAGTTTTTATTTGCATTTCCCAAATAACTAATATATGTATTAGTGTGCACTAATGTGCTTCTCTGGAGAAATGTCAATTTAATCTAGTCCCATTTTTTTTTTTTTACTGTTCAATTGTGATAGTTATTTATACATTCTGGATACCACAATTTCATTAGATACAACATTTGTAAATATTTCCTTCCACTATGTGGACTGCATTGTCACTCTCTTGATTTGCCCTTTGAAACAGAAATGCTTTTAATTTTTTTTTTCTTCTGAGACAGGACCTCACTTCTGTAATTTAGGCTGGCCCTGAGCTCACTATGTAGCCCAAGGAAGCCTCAAACTCACAGCAATTCTCCTGCCTCTGCCTCCTCCTCCCTCAGGCTGGTATGACAGCTGTGAGCCACCATGCCTGGCATTGTGGTATGTGGTACCAGGGATGGAACTTGGGACCTTGTGCTTGCCTGGCAGAAGCCAGAACCACTGAGCTAAATCCCTGGCCCTGTAAGCTATTGGTCTTTAAGGCTACCAAGTAAGCCAGGAAAGGGCGCTGTGGGTAGGCTAAGTTAAAATGTCACCAGTTTAATGTTCTAGCTGAGACTCAGATGTTTTTCTTGTGCAATTCTCCTTAGATTGCTGCAAGTATTCATTAATTTCTAGAATTTTTAAAAGACTAATTCTGGCAACTGTTGCCAATGTTCTCATTTCCTTTTATGTAGAATTTTTGGAGGTCCTATACCACCGTTTTCACTGGTGTTACTATACACTGTTTGGAAATAACTCAGAGGTCCCATAAAAGTGCAGATTTCTGGTTTCTCTTGAGAGAAAGTCAGAGGTAAGAGAAGAGGAGATCCAGCCCATCACCATGGCAATGCTGCCTCAGGAATGGCCTTCTGTTCCCTGGACCTTCCAGGTACCTTTCTGCCTTAGAAGCTTTGCACTAACCACCAGCTTTGCCCCGCCCCTGGAAATACTCTTCTTCCAGATCCACTATTTTTAGAAATCACTGTAAGGTTCAAAATTCAAAGCATTAAGAAAACAAGGAGATGCTGAAATGCAAAGGAACTAAGGCTATAGGTCAAAAGAACTAACCTAATGACTATATTAACTTATAAGGAGATGGTGTCAAGTATTAAGAAAAAAAAAAAAAGAAAGCAAAAAGCTGGGCGTGATGGCACACACCCACAATCCTAGCACTTGGCAGGCAGGAAGATCAAAAGTTCAAGTCCATCTGGAAGGTTCTGTCTCAAAATAACAAAGTATTGTGTGGTATTTTTTTTTTTTTAAGCAAAAAGAAGCCTGGCTTGTGGTACATGCCTGTCAACCCAGCACCCAGGAGGCTGAGGCAAGAGAACAGTCATGAGTTCCAGCCCAGCCTGTGCTACAAAGCAAGACCTTGTCTCAAACAAAAAAATAAAAGTATAAAGAACACCAAAATAAATAATATGTATAAGCAGAACATACGTATGGCAGAAAGATGGTATAGGAATGACAAGTCTGAGGACCATGGATGTATTAAAAGAAGGTCATGGGGCTAGGATCACAGCTCAGTGGTAGAGCACTTGTTTGTTATATATAAGACCCTGGGTTTGATCCCCAGCATCACCACAACCAAAGAAAAGAAAGAAAACAGTTGGCCATAGGCAGACTCTAAACAAAGGAGAAACACATTAGAATTCTGGAAAGGTCACTCTGGTGGTAATAAACTAAGGAAGGCAAAAATGGTTTAAGTGATATCTGTGAGAAGAGGAATACACAGTGAGCAGTATCTTTTCAGAGATGATTTTCAGTCATTTAGGAAATGGAGTCAACAAGCCTTAGTGGTCAACAAGTATGAGGTACAAAACAGAAGAAGAAAGTTGCAATGGTCTTTGAATTGCCCTGAGTTAGTAAACAGTGGGTGACAATGTGAACTGAACAACGAAATACAGCAGCAAATGTAGGTCTGAGGGAAAAGATAAACTTCGTATTGAATTTGAGGAGTGTGAGACATTTGAGAGTGAGAAGAGGTTTTTTGTTTTGTTTTGTTTTGTTTTGTTTTAGGTTTTTTGAGACAGGGTCTCGCTTTGTGGTTCAGGCTGGCCCTGAGCTCAGCCTCAAACTCACATCACAGCAATCCTCCTGCCTCTCCCTCCCGAGTGCTGGGATGACAGGCGTGAGCCATCACGCCCGGCACTGTGGTATGTGGTACTGATTGCTGCTGGGGTGAGTCTCCACACCCAGTATTGTATGTGGTTACGGGGATCAAACCCGGCCCCTTGCGCTTGCAAGACAGGCGCCGGAACCACTGAGCTAACTCCACGGAACGAGAAGAGGTTTTTTTAAAGAAGGTTCGAAGCCAGAGATGTAGCTCAGTGGTGCTACTGCCCACCTGGCAAGTACAGTGTCCCGAGTTCAAGCCCCAGTACCACAAAGCAAAACACAAAGGTGTGAAATGGCAAGGTTTTCTAGAAAGGCAGAGCTGTCCAGCACGGGAGTGGAGGATGGTCCCTAGGGCATCAGTAAGGAGAAAACACCCAGGAAGACCCACGCAGGCAGGAATGTTGGGGCCTGGAAGAAGAGGAGTGGAGTGCTCAGCATCAGATGAAACAATTCCAGGAATAAAGCCGTCAGTCGTCAGCAAAATACAGTAAAGGCTGACAAATCAGAAAGCTTGCTCAGGTGGGTCCCAGGAATGCAGGAGGGAAGCCAGGCTAAAGCATCACCATCACTCCCCTGCACTTCCAAGTCCCTACATCCTCTTCCAACCACTGAAAGCAAATACAGATGCCTGAACTCACACACTGATCAGCTCCAAACGGCTCTCAGCTTAAGATCCATATGTTTAAACAACTATTTCAAGCCATCTGGTTTGGAGACAAACCAGATTCTTGGGTGTCTGGTTTCAGCTAACGTCTCCTTTTCCATCTGCACATGCCAAGTGGTTCAGGAGGAATAAATGTCATTAGCTCAGCTGATTCTTTTTTTTTTTTTTCCAGTAAATCAAACCAAGGTCTTCACACTAGTTATACCCCTCACCCTTTTTTATTTTGCGACAGTCTTGCTAAGTTGCCCTGGTAGGACTTGAACTTTCAGTCCTGCTTCAGCTTCCCATGTGTTTCAGTTGAGAGGAACCACAGTGACTCCAAAACGGTTTCCTGAGCTCCAGGATCCACACCCTGGTCAAAGACAAGTGCATTTCGACAGCTGTCTTGCATACTTGGTCTCTTCATTACTACCGCTGAGTCAAATTACCAAAATTACACCAGGGCTGTGTGCATGCCTGTTATCCCAGCTATGCAGGAGGCCCAGGCAGAGGATCAGTAAGTTTGAGGCCACCTGAGCAACTAAGCCAGACTCTATCTCGAAATAAGATTTTATTTTTATTTTTCGTGGTACTGGGGATTGAACTCAGGCCCTTGTGCTCTCCAAGTAGGCACAGTACCACTCAAGCTAAATCCCTGGTCTTGAAACAAGATTTTAAAAAGGAGTGAGCATGTAGTTTAGTGCTAAGAGTGCTTATCCAGCATGGGTGTGATTCCCAGCAACAGAAGGAAAAAATAACAACAAGGAACCATAAATACATCAACTGAGGCCTCAAAGTGTTAACCATGGCTTACATCTACTTCTAATTCGAAAAGGACAAATTGCCATGCTTATCAGAGGTAACTAGAATCAGGAGCAGAGGGACTGCTGCTCAGCCACCCTGGAGCAATGCCTCTCCATTTCTTTGTCAGCCTCCCTTTTATGTACTGAGTTACCTGCAGAAACCACTGAAGTGTCTTTACTAAGCTCTGGGAAATGGAAAAGCATTTTCCATTTTGACCAGACACTGGGCCAAAAACACTCATCCAAGAAAACAGGAAGTTTAACTGATGCCAGGGTACCATGAGCAGCCAGTGAGTGACCTCAGAGCAAAAGGCAAGAAATAAATGAATTTCTGAAAGTTACATACCCAAAGCCTTCTGACCCAGTAAATTTAACCCACGTCCATTGGAAAGTGCTCAAAGCACTTTGGTATTTTGGTATTCTTTAGGAATATAGCAATTCAAACTTCTCTTGGTACTTTCTCCAACATATTCCAGGAGATCAGCCAAAATCACATGCTGGAAATCTGCTGAGAGCCACAATCTTAATATGCAATGAGATTCTATTTCAGACAGCTGGTGATAGTGAGCTACCAATCAGCTAGAGGATAAGGATGTAATAACTAAAAATATTTGAAAAAGATGTACCAAAAAACATAATGAAGCTTTACCGTCATTGTAGGTTGGGAGTTTAAAGACGAAAAAGTAGAGGGTGTCATATTTAAAAGAGAAGGGATCCCCTGGGTTTAACTGAAAAAATTATCAGCGCTATAGCAGGAAAGGAGTTCTATAAATCAAGAGCAAGAGAAATTGTTGCAAGCATGCCCCTCCCCTCCCTCAGCAGCCCGGGTGAATTTTTATTATGAAGATCTCCTCTTAAAGAGGCTCAGACAGCTTCTTGCCAAGAATTTCTTAAGGCAGAATTGGTTCAGTGCATCAGACAGGTTGTAGAAAAAAATAAAAAACATAGATTGTAGAGATTTGTCCAGTATTTTAAAGTCGTGGTTGCCAGAGGATCTTGTCTTCAGTGTAAAATTATTTCTTTAAAAAGGTAGACTAGGTACAAAGTATATTAAGGGATGAGATCTTCATTCACAAGCATCAGGTGCCATAGAACAAATGAAAGAAGCATGGTTGGGTACAGATTAGCAGCAGAACACTCCCCTGGCCAGCTGGAGGTTTGATTCCCAGCGCCAAATGAGGACCTTTAGTGGCGAATATGGAGTTAGTAAAATGACTAGGAGAGACTCTACTGAAGAGGGAACTGCAAATACTAAACAGAGAAAAGTTTGAGTATTCAGTCCAAGTGACCACATCCACATATAGGCGAAGACCCTGCAATGTCACATGTCAGTGAATTCATTATTCTTGGTCTTTTTGTAAAGAGGTAACAGACCCTTAGAATGGCCTCACAGTCGGCAGTAATTTCAGAACAAGAGTAGTTCTCTCGGATTCCTCTCTCCAGACCTCCCTGCTGCCACACATTTTGTTTGTACATCACCAGAGAAGATATATAAAATGGTTCTAACAAGAGTGGAAGCCAGGCGTGGCGGCTCACGCCTGTAATCCCAGTACTCAGGAGGCAGAGGCAGGAGGATTGCTATGAGTTCGAGGCCAGCCCGGGACACATAGTAAATTTAGGGCCTTTCGAGACCCTGTCTCAAAAAGACAAAACTAAAAAATAGTATATCTAGATCTCACCTCCAAACCAAGGAACCAAACTCTTCCTTGGAGAAGTCTAGGAAATGTAAGTTTAGCAATCCAGGTAACTTTCGTAATCGGGTAGGTTTGAAAAACAACTGCGTCCTATCTACAGTAACACAAAACTGTGAGAGGAAATGATTTGAAGAGGGGAAAGGGGCGACAGTGATGACTCGAACATCACAGACAAGAGTTAGGAGAGCTGGGCTTTGGGGCGGGGGGCGTTGACTGTGCAGTGGAAGCTGGGCTCGCGACCTTAGTACCACTTCCACCACCCAGGGCTCGCGTGGCCTCCTGCCTTCCTCCGTCTTTTGCAAAAGTCCCCTTGAAGACGCCTCGATCTTAGCCTGCAGACGGACCCTAGAGGCTGGGAGATGCGCGCGGCTGACGCTGCGGATCCGGGTCCTGCGGACACGAGCGTCCGGCTACTCACCCAGCCGCGAGAGCCTCTTCATCAAGCCCGCCGCTCGCACGGCCGCTGGACCACACTCCACGCCTTCCTTTCTCTGTAGATCAACACACGTGTGGGGGAGAGTGATGGGGTGACAGCCTCGTGAACAAAACACGCTCGGCCACTAGCGCTTCCCCCGCGACCACGAGGACCCTGACCGCCGCCGGCTCCGCCGACGCCTCCGACCCCGACCGCGCGATCCCCGAGAACAAAGTCGCTCCCGCCCCCTCGCGCCGCAGCCCGGACCCGGCTCGCTCTACCCGGAGCGGCCGCCCCGCCCTCCGCCGCCCGGCCGTCACCTGTCCCCGTGAGAAAGGGGCTCCGATCACGGCCACGGAGTGCACGGATTTCCTCAGGACCGAGGGCACGTGCGTGCGGACAATGCGCGAGAGGCCGCACCTCAGGGACATGACGGCGGCGCGGGGCGCGGGCTGCGAGTGTGCCCGGCGCGCAGGGGCGCCCGCTACGGCCGCCCGTGACGTCACGGCCAGCCCCGCCCCGCCCCGGTCACGGCCCATCTCCCGGGCCACGCCCACCCCGCGGAGGGTCCCGGGACACGCCCCTTTCGCGGATACCTCGAGGACTGCCAATGGAAGCCCGACGCGTGAGAGACTGACAGGTGTGTGTCTACCCGCAGAGAATCAAATGCCGAAGCGTCTCTGACCATGCTCACTACCGCGGGGCAACTGGGCTGTGCGGGCCGTGTCCGACCGCGTGTCAGTGGCTGCCTGGACGAGGCCCGCACAGCGTCTGCACCGTCCCATCCAGAGCTCAAAGTCCGGGCAACACCCTACCTTCGGGCGTCGAGCCTAGGCTCGAATGGAGGTTTGCGCACTGTGGGCGAGGAAGGTCCACAGCTGCCATGCTCAGGAGCTCGGGGTGGGAAGGGAGGGATTGTCAATTGCACTCTAGGTGTTCTCAGTTCTTTACCTGAAGAAGAACGGGAGCGCTGGTTAATAAAAACCTAACATATTTGGAATTATCTCCAAATTTGAGGGAGGCTAAAGAACTGAAAATATTAGCTACTTCAAATTTTAAGAGCTAATAATATTAATAACCAAATAAATTTCTAGGACCTTTAACCCTCCAACAATTCTATTTTAAATAGAATAGAATTGCATGTAGAGGCTGGTCATGGTGGCTCACACGTGTAATCCCAGCACTCAGGAGGGAGAGGCAGGAGGACGGACATGAGTTTGAGGCTGGCCTGGGCTACATAGTGAGTTCAGGAGCAGTCTGAACTACAAAGAGAAACCTCGTCTCCAAAAAACTAAAAAAATAAAATAAAATAAAACTTAAAAATTGCATTTAGATCCTACTGTAAAGATAAGGACACAGGCTTGGACAAGGTAGCCCTCGTAAGTCTCATTACTTTTGAGTGACAGCTGCCTAAATCCACATTCTGTCTTCTTCACTATGATACTATGGCATGCAAGAATCTAGATCTTATTTCTACCAAAATAAATTTTTATATAAATATCTGAAATTTAACCTGATACCAATTTACTTTCTCTACAAAATATTGGCGAAGTCTGCATGGCAACAATAACTCCGAGAGCTTCAGAGTAAGGCGATTCATTATCAAGGTCACCTGGCACATCTGTCTCCCCCTGCTGGTGCAAGACTTCTGAAGTCAGAGGGCCGGGGAATTAGCTCAGTGGTTCTGGCGCCTGTCTTACAAGCGCAAGACCCGGGGTTCGATTCCCGGTAACCACATATCATAATGGGTGTGGAGACTCACTCCCAGCAGCAATCAGTGCCACATACCACAGTGCCAGGCGTGGTGGCTCACACCTGTAATCCCAGCACTTGGGAGGCAGAGGCAGCAGGATTGCTGTGATGTGAGTTTGAGGCTGAGCTCAGGGCCAGCCTGAACCACAAAGCGAGACCCTGTCTCCAAAAAAAAAGACTTCTGAAGTCAGGAAAATGAGTTCAGTAACTGTAGAGAACCCACAAGCAACACCATCTAGATACTTGCCGGAGATGCGCATTATTGGGCCCTTCCCCAGCTTTGCTGGGCCAGTGGCCAGACAGCAGCAATTTATATTTTAAAAGCTCTCCAGGAGTCACTGTGATCAATTCACCATTCTTTTGGTTTGCTTTTTGTTTTTATCTCTTAGTACTGGCAATTGAGCCTAGGCCCTTGTGCAGGGTAGGCACTGAACCGCCTCCCCATCCTTTTTTTTTTTTTTTTTTTTAGGATTTTTGAGACAGGGTCTCGCTTTGTGGTTCAGGCTGGCCCTGAGCTCAGCCTCAAACTCACATCACAATCCTCCTGCCTCTGCCTCCCGAGTGCTGGGATTACAGGCATGAGCCACCATGCCCGGCACTGTGGTATGTGGTACTGGTTGCTGCTGGGCGTGGGTCTCCACATCCAGTATTGTTATGTGGTTACCGGGGAATTGAACCCAGGCCCTTGCGCTTGCAAGACAGGCGCCGGAACCACTAAGCTAACTCCCCGGCCCCTCCCCATCCATTTTTAAAATTCCATTTGGGACAGAATCTCATTAAATTGATTTGGCTGGGCTCAGACTTTCAATCTTCCTGCCTCAGCCTCCCAAGCAGTAGGGATCACAGGCATGCACCACTATTCTGAGCTTCGTTCTTTCTTCCTTCCTTTTCTTTCTTGTCCACCATCACACCCAGTTTTGTTTTGTTTTTTTTTTTCTTTTTTCTAAAAGTGATACTGGCACAGATTGGACTCCTGCAAACACTTCTTGCTTCTTGAAGGAAGACAGATGATTTATGACAGTGTAGCACTTGTGGGAGTAGTTCCTGCGGTAATATGAAATACACACAAATACAATATATTTGGCTTTCTTTTCTTTTTTAATTTTTTTGTTATAGGGATTGAACTCAGGACCTTGAACAGAGTTACATCCTTAGTCCTTTTTAAAACTGTTTATTTTGAGACAAGGTCTCACCGAGTTTCCTGAGTAGAATTCGAACTTGAAGTCTTCCTCCCTCAGCCTCCCAAGTGCTGGATTACAGGTGCGCACTGCTGGTCCAGTTATTTTGGTTTTCTTCCCTGGCGCCTAGTTCCTATAACCGTTATGTGACTAGAGCCAATAAGAGTGGCTTTTGTCCTTGGTACCCACAGTAGCACTGGAGCTGCTTCCTGAGCCATGCCTAGCTGCTGCCCCATGACAACGCAATCACATCAAGACTGAAACACTGAGGAAGAAGGTGCCTGCTTATTAAACGTATGTGAAAAGCCAGCTGGACGAGAATATAGGTGACTGTCGCAAAGCCCATCTCACTGGGCAGCTGAGGTAGAGGTGGTTATGTAGGTGGAGATGGGAGTTCTGGCCTGGTGCCTCCTCACCCTGGGTGATAAGTAATCACAGAGGGTGGCGATCTCCTCATAGCAGATGGGCCAGAAGATGCCCAGTCAACCGTGTTTCTCAGGTCTGCAAACCTAAAGAACAAAGACCATTTTCCCTGGGCTATTCTTGTATTGACTAGTTTGTCCACATGCAGTTGCATATTATTCAAATATATATATATATATATATATATATATATGTATATAATATATATATATATGATCACTTCTATCATCCCCATTACACTTAAGTCTCCTTGTAATTATATTGAATCACCATTTCTTTTCTTTTGGTCCCAGCAATATAATTCAGGACCTATACCTGCCAGGGAGATGCTGTGTCACTGAGCTATATTCCTGGTGCCATTTCTTTATTAACCCACACTTTTAAAATACTCAAACCTCTTGTACTAAACTTAACTTTTTTTCCCCATGTCCTTATCCAGTCAAGTAATCCTAACTAACAGATACCTTCATCCAATATAATCAAAATGTAAAGAACAAAACTCAAAACAGTATTTTTTGGTTTTTGGGGGGTGGGCTTGACAGTCTTGCTATGTGGTTCAGGCTGGCCTCAAACTCCCTTCCATCTCCTGACTCAGCATCTCAAGGGCTGGGATTACAAACCTGAGGCACCACACCCAGATCAAAGTTTGAAATTCAAGCTCACCCTTATACTTGGCTTTTTCTCAGGCTGTGTAAGTTTTTACCTTTTAAAAATCATAGCTTATCTATATTTAGATTGCTTATTTTGCAAGTAAATATAAAACCTTTGCAAAACAGTTCTTTGACCTTTTTAACCTCACTCAAAAATAGCAAACAAATTTTTATTTTGTCTGGAATAAATAAAATAACTCCATTTTCATTAAGCCATTTTGTGTATCTGATACCCAGGGTATCTAGGTTTCGGGATTATAACTGGGCACTATTTTAAATCCAAACTAAAGCATTATTCTTCCATTGAGCAGAATAGCCAGATTAAGCAAATGCAAAACATACTTTTCTGCACCTTTGTTTTTGTTTTTTGGGTCTTTGTACTGGAAATTGAACTCAGGACTTCATGCTTGCCAGGCAGGCACTGTGCCAATGAACTCCATCCTCAGCCTAAAACACACTTTTATGGAGATCAAAGCCTTACAGTTGCTCCTCTCTTGGTCCCCAGGGGAGGGATGAATGCAGAGGTTTGTATGATGAAAACCTGGAGCTAGAAAAGTAAATTTTAGCACACTATTATTTGAATATATTCAACAAGATTTTTCCCTTATACTTAAAATAAGGTACAGTACTCACTGCAGATGCCTGAAAATGTGTCCTGAAGATAATTTTTTTTTTCTTTTTTTTGAGACAAGGTCTCACTTTGTAGTTCAGACTGGCCCTGAACTCACTATGTAGCCCAGGCCAGCCTTGAACTCACAACAATCCTCCTGCCTCTGCCTCTCTACTTCTGGGATTACAGGCATGAGCCACCATGATGGGTGAGAATTTTAAATGCTTTATTTTAGCTCACTTTAGAGAGTCATCCTAAGATTAGCAAAAGTTTTTTTTAAGTGAAAGCCAGTTCACAATAATGTAACTGTAGATCCAATGTGGCAGTCCAAATTTTCTCTTTTAGTGAGATAACTTCTCCTGATTACTTCTGTTGCTTGGACTATTATGGGTTCATACAGTTTGTTTGCTCATTTATTCACCACTGACCATATCAAAGGAGGCCATTTATTTTGGTAAAAAGGAGACAGGATTTATTCAAAGCTACCTCCAAGGAGATAGAGGGGCCCATTTATCTCAAATCATCATCTTCCAGGTGTATCGGGTCTTTTAGAGCAAAGAATCTTGAGATTAGAGATTATAGTGCAACAGCAGCATGCTCAACCTGCTTTCATCCCTCCTGGACCCAGACCTCTCCCTCCCGTGCCCAGCACCAGCATCTATGTTTTGTCCCTTCATCTGGGCTGAAGAGAGCCAGAGATGAGGCATATGCCGTAGGGTATAGAATTAAGGAGAAGCCACTTGTCTGTAAAAGAAGACAATTTAAAATTTAAAGGTCCATTTTGTAGTGCCAGTTACATGACAACTGCTGTTACCTTTTCCTTATAGGGGATAGGGTGTGTGTGGAGGGATAAAGTCTCATGCTCGTAGTTCAGGTTGGACTTGGAACTCACTGTCTAGCTCGGGCTGGCCCCAAACTCACAGTAATCCTCGGGCTTCAGCCTCCCAAATGCTGGGATTACAGGTGTGCATTATCGTGCCTGGCTGTGCTCTCATCCTTTATGAAAGTTTTTGCACTTCCATGAATGACCAGAAAGATGAATTCTAGAAGCCTCCTTCCTGAGACATATAGAGCTTGAATCATCAGTACTGAGTTCTGCCTTCAGGGCTGAGCTCCAAGGTAAGAAAAGTTGCACCTCTGTCACCTGTTCAGCTGTTACTACAACATAATCCACGTCATCACCACTCTTGGTGCATAAAGCTGCTCCCACTACGGAAGGTTTCCTAGTCTTGTCGGTCTAGCAGGTGGTCTAACAGGTCAGGTCTGCTGGAAGAGACTAAATCCACAGTATTTGTGTAATTATGATTTAAAATAGTGGTTACCTGAAGTTTACTGTAGCTTGATAATTGCCCATTCTTCTTTTAGGGTTAGGCACATTTAAAAATTTTTTCTGGAGACAGGGTCTCACTTTGTAATTCAGGCTGGTCCTGAACACAGCCTTGAACCCAGCAATCCTCCTGCCTCTGCCTCCCAAGTGCTGAGATCACAGGTGTGAGCCACCATACCTGGCACTGTGGTATGTTGGTCTGAATGTTAGTAGGTGTGAATCACCATGCCCAGCTTTGTTGTATGTGGTTATGGGGATGGAACCTGGGCCCTGTGCCTGCAAGACAGGCGCAGGAACCACTGAGCTAAATCCCCGGCCCCAATAAACGCATTTTTGCTGTAAGAGTCAACAATGTCGACTGGGGCATCCAAAGGTGAATTTCTTTTCAGTATCAAGTAAAATGTCACAAATGGCAGTTACGATTCTCAGACACGGGCCTATGCCACCTTTTTAAGGTTTTTTTCTCATAAAGAACATGCCTGGAAACTTCCTCTAGTGATACTGGAAATTAAAACTAACCTGAAAGCAACTGTACAAATTTATAGGCAAAAGCTTTCACTGTGAACAGAGAGAAAAGAGCTGAAGAAGGACCAGCTTGAAGAGAGAATCAGCCTGGCACCAAAGCAGCCCTAGCTCCAAAAGGCATTGTCACGCCAGGCATGGTGGCTCACGCCTGTAATCTCAGCACTAAGGGAGCAGAGGCAGGAGGAGCACTGGGAGTTGGGGACCACCCTGGGCTACATAGTGAGTTCAGGGCCAGCCCGAACCCTGTGAGATCCTGTCTCCAAAAACGAAAACGAACAAAAGGCATTGCGGGCGTAGGTTAGAATGGGCCTGGTGGTTTTTCCAACTGGGCAACAAATACCGTATTTTTTGAGGCCTTTCCCCTGTGATTTAGGATCTCTCCCTTCTAGGGTATAGGTGAGCAGCCATTCTGGCCCCTGGACACATCTGAGCGTCTCCCGTGGGTACAGAGCGTCTGGTTTTCACAGTAAGAGCAAGAGAGTGAAGGGAAGGGAATGCACTCCATATACTGCAAGCAACAAAGGATGGTCAGGAGAAAGCATGACTGCGCTTTAGTGGATACAAACTATGGGTTAAGGTTTGAGAGGTCCTTCGTCTCTTACTGTCACGAGGTCCCGCTTCTATTTCAGTTCTAGCTGTTCGAATTAGTAATCCACTGGCTGGGGAAGGTTCCTCTATTTGGATCAACACTGACCCCAATGTCTCATCTGCCTGCTCACAACCACCAGTGCACTTTAATGGGTAAGAGTCCAAGCCCTTTGCAGGCTTATGTAAAGGGGACACTATCAACCCCCAATTAGGGAATCACATCCGCTAAACCCGAGAATGCTGGAAAATGGAAAATCACTATCTAATAATTGGGGCCTTTATGGCAGCAAGAGGCTTCTTCCTGTTAGACAATAAGTTTCTAAAGCCATTCTACAGACCGAAAGCCAAGTAAGCTACTTATTGCTTACAAAATCTGAGACTTACATCTGCACTTTGCCAAGATCTCAGGTCTTGATGAAGCTGGTCACTCATTGTTCATAAATGGGGCTGCTACTGGTCAATGATCTACGTATTGTAACTCCCTTCTTTTTCTTCTGGATGACTCATGTCTCTGACCAGTGCTTTTTCAAATGAATTAGGAAGGTTTTTCTTTGTTCTATCTGGGTCCCTTTTGCCTATTGAGCAGACCTCAAGAGTTGCTGGCATTAAGCCCCAGACTCAATTTGTTGGTGCAGAAACAAAGCACTCAGGCACCAAGAAATCTCAACAAGCAAGTTTACTTCTGCAGGAGGGTGTGAGCACAGCTAGAAATGAGGTGGCAGCACACATAGAGGCTCCACTGGGATCCTTCTGTCCCTAATGCATGAGAAGCAATGTACCTTCTTCCCATGGCTGGTTCAAAGGCTCACAACCTATCCTGATCAGGTAATTTGGGAGGCAGGGCCTGAACTATTGCAGAGTTGCTAAAAGGCATGAGGGTAGGTTAGCGTGCGAAGAACTGCAAGTCCTTGGCTGTGTTCCCAGAATCCAAGGGGAGTGCAGTGAAGAGGTAGGGGAGGGCAGCCCTGGGAAGGCAGGGTTTAGGATGGAGGTGCCCCTGCTTTATACCCTCTGAAGAAAAGACAAGCCACAGTTCTTCCAGTCATGTTCTCTACCTGACAGCGGAACAGGTTCTGCATCTTCGCCAGCCTTCCCATCTGTCACTGATGTTGATAAAAATGTCTGCTAGTTCGCTCCCTCCCCACTGTCTGCTTCACCCAGGCTCCTAGCCCTTCATAATGCCTTGCCCTAGAGGAGACTTTCTCATCAACCGGCTTGCTGCCTGATGAGGCAGGGTGGAACTCAGGCCACTGTGATAGCCCCCTGCTTTCTAACTTCTCTTACCAAAAGAACACTCATATTTATACTAGCTTACATCTCTCCCTTAGTTGCTGGATTGTTTCGGGGGGTTTTGTTCCCTTAAATTTTCATTTTGAAACAGTGATTTTAAAAGGCAACAGTTTTGCCTTTCTAACCCAATGCTTTAGAGCATGAGAAACCCTGAAACTCTCTCATTCCTGAAGACAGTGTCTTTTACATGCAGCAGTTAGATCTGTCTGGCTGGTTTGCCAAGAAACATTCTGTCCTCCAAACTATCAGACAAGATTCAAGATTTTAGCAGAAGTTTAAGCCAAAATGTACTACTTAACACAATTTTAAAAGAATAAATTTTATCTTTAAAGATTATAGTCATGCAACCATTTAGGTATAAAATAGTTTGATCTAAATGTTCAGTGGTAGCAAACAAGTTGACAAGTCTCACCCCTTGACCAGCCACCAATGCCAAGCAAGCTCGACATTGTACCTCCCAGGGTCAGGGCAACAGAGACCAGAGTAACCAACTGACTGGACCCTGGACAAGCACGATGCTCAAGGAGAGAAGGAAGCAACTAGACCCGTGTCTTCAGACATTAAGTCCAACAGCTCACTAGACCCATGGCATACAGCAGAGACCAGAGGGCTGATCACATCCCTCATTTACCAACAAAAGGATATGCCTTGCTATCACAGTAAGCACAGTTTGGGGTAAAGGGACACAGGGTCTCTAGGGAAGGGAGGACACCTCAAAAACCCACAGGCGCTAAAGATAGGCATAGAAAATCAGACCGACTGGATCCCAAGATGGCAGATCTTGGAAAGAAATCACTAAAAAACAAATTTTTTTGACTCAGTTGTTTTTTTTTTCTTCTATTTTGTATTATTTTTATCTTTCCTTTTTTTTTTTTTTTTTTTTTGAGAGGTTGTTTTTTCTCTTCCAGTTTTTCTTTTTCAACTTTTTTTTTTGTTGGGAACAATCCTATTTGAGAGAAATAATTGCACAATTGGACTATAACTGGGCCAAGCTTTCCTGTGTGCAGACAGCCTTAGGGATTTAACTCATCTTCCTCCTGGTAGCAACTGGGACTCCGGTGGTCCCACGTGTTGTGATGCTCCAGGGTAGAACTACACCAGGATCTATGTAATTCCTCAAGGATTCTTGCTGATATCTGCCCTGCCATATGGGATCTGCATCTACATAATTCCTCAAGGACTGTTAAAACAGGTGTTTGTCTTGCCCCCGTGTCTTTTGAATCCTTGGTTTTATACATATGGAGATACATGGAATAAAAGGTATAGCAAGCTTGGGTCTGCCATCTTTGCTACTCAAAGTCTCATTTTGTCTTTATATTATTTTACCTTGTGTTGTTAAGACTCACTGGAAACTAGAACTTACTGCAAAGGTTCTAGTTACATCCCTTTCCCTTGTTTCCTATACTTCTTCGCTCTCATATTTCCTGTTCTTTACTCTGTTTTATCTTTTTTCTTCCTTTTCTTCTTTGTTCTTTCCCAGGATTGTTCTTTAACACTATTTTCTTTTACTCCTCAGTGGGACCCTCTATCTCACTTTTTCTCATATCCCATTAATTTTCAAACTTTGCTTTTTTTCTTTTTCTGGTTCCCAACCTCCTCTAAATTTACTAGTATAGCTAAAGTTTTATAAATCTTTAGATTGCTAGTTGATTTTACATTACTGTTGATACTGTTCTATTGTTGATAGAAGTAAATTTATACCACTTACTAGATATCTACTTTAAGTCAAAAGTAGGTAAATCTCAGTGTTCATCCTAAAATTATAGGTCTTTTTTTCTATGGTTAAGGGTGGTCTTTAGGGTTTGTAAATAATTTGTGTCTGATGCTATAACTTGTGTTGATTTTATTATTATAGCCACAGTAACATAGCAGTTACTATTAGTTTTCTTGGGATGTCAATATCTGGATTGCTGGGGTCATTAACAGTACTGTGGTACAGGGTCAAATATGCTGCAACTTCCCATCCCAAATAAATGGAGGTGGTAGGATCCTGGGACGGAGGCAAAGGCCAGCAGTTACGTATGCTCAGAAAACACCACTGAAAAGCAGACATTAATAGGTCTCCATACTAGAAACAATCCACTACATTAAACTTTAAGCTTCAACAAAAAACAGGGCTGGGGACTGAGCTCAGTGGCACCATGCCTGCCCTTCAAGGTCCTGAGTTTGACCTTTAATTATCAGGAAAAAAATGACCAAAAAAAAGTGCACAACAAGATAAGCTAACACAGTAGTTCCAAAAATATGAATTCCCTCAAAGCTAATCCATGTGGCAATGAAGAAGAGAAAACCAAAAGCTACATATATGAATTATTCAAAAAGATATTACAGGAGATAACAAAACAGATCAATCGGGCGCTTGGAAATCTCACAGAAGATATAAATAACAACATATTGAACCAAATCAGATGATCAGCAAATCTAGAGGAGACAAATAAAAAGCTAATTAAGCTAAACAGCGTGTTGAAAAACTTAAATGACCAGCACAGAAAAGAATTAGAGCTGGGCATGGTGGCTCATGCATATAGGACTTGGGAGGCAAAGGCAGGAAAACTGCCATGAGTTCAAAGCCAGCCTGAACTACATAGTGAGACCCTGTTTCAAAAATTTAAAAAGAGGGCCAGGGATTTAGTTTAGTGGTTCTAGTGTCTGCTTGGCAAGCCAAAGTTCCCAACTTTGATCCCCAGTACCACATATCCCAGTGCCAAGCATGGTGGATCACGCCTGTAATCCCAGCACTTGGAAGGCAGACGCAGGAGACTACCCTGGGCTACACAGCAAGTTCAGGGCCAGCTTGAACTATAAACTGAGACCCTATCTAAAAAAAAAAAAAGAATGCCAAGACTAAGCCAAACTTGGTGATGCACATCTGTAATTCCAGCACTTGGGAGGCAAGGGTAGGAGGACTGCCACAAGTTTACACGGTGAGTTTCAATGCCAGCTTGAAATATGTAATGAGACCCCCTATCTCAAAACATAACAAGAATGCTAGGACTAGAGTTTCCCCAAAACACACATGGTTCTATGTATGAGTCGTTTAAAATTTTATTTTCTGTATCTTTCAGGTTTTCTACAATTTAAAAAAAAAATCACTTTTACAGTTATAAACATTAAGCCAGAGCGACGTGTTACTTGGTTAGATTCAGGTTACAGAAATAAAACTGGAACAACAAAAAAATTCTTGAAGGAAAATTTTCAGGGAGAGAGGGAGAGAGAAAAGGAAAGAGACAGAGATAGAGAGTATGTGTATGAAGATGAAGACAGTGAGCCTGATTTTCATCTGAGTCTTGATCTTTATGCTATCTATCTTTATATACAAAGCAATCATCTTTTTAATCCCTGCTGCTGCCACTGCTTAAGGCTGTAGAACCACACCTATTTCATCGGGCCACACAACCACTCTTGGGCCACAAGTGAAGTAAAAAGGGAACCCACAGACTACTTACTACTCACTCATGCATGGGTTTAGTAATTTTGCTGTCCAGACCTGCACCTCTCCTCCTGCCTTCGTACCTCATGGCCAGGATTTGTCAGCCTACTCCATTGTCCAGGCAGCAGACTGTAAATTCTCAGGCAGTGAAACCCAAAAACTCTTTACCAGTTCCTGCAAGAACAGCCTCCTGCAACCTCACCCCTATCTGCCTCCCCAACTCAAAACTCTATCCCAGGCGACAACCTCTTTGGCATTTGGGCTCTTTCACTAAGGCAAACTCGTTCCAGCCTCGGAGTTTTCTTGGTCCTTCTTTCTGGCAAATTCCTTCTCCAGCGCGCCCCACTGTGTGTCACCTCGTCTAGAGCCTCAAGACCTTTTCTGGCTGCCTTAGGAAGTCCCAATCCATCCTCCCAGTAGGCACATTATCGACAACACCATCTTATTTCCATATCGTCCGGCCTACTAGGGAAAAAAAAAAAAAAACAACTTGAGGGAGAGACCTTGTCAATATCTTCGGCACATTAACTATGGGCACACGAATAAAGGAGTGGAGCGAACGAACGCTAGTGGACCATCTCCTATCATGTGGTTTGGACCACTACTACTGACATGATTCTATGAGTCGTTTAAAACTTTCTTTTCCGGGCACATGAAGGAGTGGCGCGCACGAACGCTAGTGGGCCACCAGCTCATCTGGTTTAGCAAGAGAAATCAGTACGTCCAGTGAAAGCACGTTAACAGCAGCTCCCACCAGTCCGCGACTGCCGGTTCCCTAAAGAGACGCTGACCAGGGACCGGAAGCACTTACGTCCCCGAGCCTTGAGTGCGGCGCTCGTTCCGCAATTGCGGCTGCGCAGAGCACGAGGCGAGAGAGCGGCCGGGACAGACCCACTTCCGGGAGCGTCTGGAGCCGGCGAGACTGCGCTGGTCCGCCCGTGGGCTAGAGCGGCGCGCCCGGGTCAAGCGAGGCGCCATGAAGGACGAGCGGACGTTTTCGGACATCTGCGGCCGCCGTCTGGCCCTGCAGCGCCGCTACTACTCGCCGTTCTGCCGCGAGTTCTGCGTCAGCTGCCCTCGGCTCTCGCTTCGCTCGCTCACCACGGTCACCTGCATCGTGTGGCTGGCGGCCTACGGACTCTTCTCTCTGTGCGAGGTAACTGCGGGCAGGGCCCGCGCTCGGAGGCTTCGCCTCGCGGCGAGAGGGCGGAGCCCGGAGCCCGGAACCCTCGGGTCGAACCCCGCCGTGGTGGTCCGACCGCCGGGACTCCCTGGTTCTAGGCCTCCTCTGCTGACAGCTCTTTGCACTGCGTTTGGGGCTCTGCGGGTCGGCCCCGCATCTGTTCTCGAACACTGCGTAGCACACGTGCGCACTTCTTTAATCCGGTGTTCAGACAGGTGTTAGGGAGCAGGAGTCACGGCAACCGTCCCTTCTGTGGAGACTTCCGCCAGCTGTCTGCCTCTCTGCAAGCTGGATGTGTGCACAGCTGTACTGTTACATTCTTCCTAGCCTGTACTTCTCAAGACACTTTAATCCTCCCTTCTAATGCCTTCATCAATTTTAAGTGTGCTTTTTAAAGAATTACGAAATTTCAGACACGAGTGGTTTTTATGCTCAATTTCCAGCCTCATTCTTGTTTTCTCTGAACCTCAGATTTCGTATCTCTAAAGTAGAATTAATATCTGCATCGGAAAGGCTGGCCTGGTGGCCGGTAGTCCCAGCGCTCTGGAGGTGAAGGCAGAGGGAAGGATGACAGCCAGTTCGAGGTCAGCCTGGACTACATGCAAGCTCCTGTCTCAAAATGAACAAGGACAAAAAGAAAGAAAAGAAAGAAAGTCGACTTCAGAGTATTATGGGGGTCAAAGGCAGTAACTTTGTGAAAGTTCTCAAGTAAAAACAATCATCTCAGTTGTCCTTTTCAGGATGAGTTCTACATTCTTATGTAGTATATTTAAATACTACTGTTCCAGTAGTGATTTGACCACGATTATGTACATCAGCTGTATTTATTTCTATAATTTTCTGTAATATTGTTTCTATTACTGCATCCATTAGCTTCTTTGCTATACTGTATTTTTCAGAGCATAGTAATTTAGCATAGAAGTAGATGAAGTAATACTGCCTTAATTGTTTTCCCCTTTTTGGTTTTTTTGAGACAGGGTCTTGCTGGGCCTCAAATTTGTGATGATCCTCTTGCCTCGGTGCTAGGATTACAGATGTGCTCCATCACTCCTGAAGACTGCACCTTAATTTGTACCAAACTGTGTCTACAAGTTTCTTTGTAGGTCAGTTGAAATAATTAATTTAAAAGCCCTTGCCATTTAATTTATAATACAGTTGAAGTTTGATAGCACCCTGGGGTGTAGCCATACAGGGAACAGGAACACACTGAAATGCCAAGAGCTGTATTGAATTCCTTCTACCTTGAAAAAAACCAAGGGACTAGGGATTCAGCTCAGTGGCATTATGCTTACCTTGCAAGAAGCACAAGGACCCAAGTTTCATACCTGGTACCACCCAAAAAAAGAAGAAGAAGAAAATAAGGCTCAGAAAGAGATAACTTGCCAGTAAGTGACAGATTTAGGCTTCAAACACAGACCTCTCTGACAGTACAGCTCTTCCCCTCCCTTACACCATAGTATAACCAATCTTAAACAGAACTTTTAAATACAAGTCTGCTTTTCTACTAGCTTCCTTCTTATGCTTATTTCTCTCATCCTAATAATTACCTCAGTTATCCCCAAGTGCCTTAGAAGCAAATGACTTGTTTAATATCTACTCCAGCACTTCATTAGGGCAATGTTGTACCAACACTTTTGTCTTTTCTCCTATTCAGAATATCCATGAGGGTTATAAATATCTGGAGAAGAAGTCTGATTGAAGGGATTCACTCACATATGCAGCTTAACTCTGACCTAATGAGTATTAAATTATTCAGTTCTAGACAGAAAAAAAGAAGCGGAAAGAATGCAAGTAGTTAGGGCATTTTGAGCAGGATAACCTTGTTAGAAACCTGACTTGGATCAGATCTCCTAAGCTCTCAGTCCTTTCATTACTTCCTGGTTTTGAATTCACAGTTCTGTGGAAGCTACACGTTTTACCTCATTTATTCCAACTTAGAATATTTCCTCCTTTTTCTTTGCTTTTAACTATTTTATATCTGTTAGAAGCCACCACATTCTCCCTCAGTTAAGCCATACTTCCCTTGAAAGTCTTCATGAGATCTGTCTCTGTCACTGTCGCATGTCCGTCTGTGTCATGTGTGTCCCCCCGTCTCACACTCCTTGGTACTTACAGTCAGTATATAGTATTCTCCAAAATTTTTTCTATGCATTAACCTTACCGTTAACAAATCTGAGTGGGCTGGGACTAAAGTTTATTCCTCTGTATTTGTCCATGACACTTATTTAGCTCAGATTGTGTAACAAGACACTGTTTAAGGCAGTTAATTAACTCAAGAGTAGATCTTAGATCATTGGAAGCTGAACACTGAATTTTCCTTTTTTTTTGATCCAAAAAATTATTGCAGAAGTCAGCAAACTTCCTTTAAAAGGCCAAATATGAGTAGTAAATATTGTAGGCTTTTTTATTCTTGGTCTCATACTGTTATTTTTCTTTCTTCCTGTAACTCTATAAAAAACTAAAAATCATTCTTTGCTCAGGGTGGGCCAGATGGACACAGACCAGAAGTTTGCAGATCCCTGATCTCATAGTCACTGAGGATTAGGTTCTGTCAAAGCAGAGCCAGTTAGATAAAGTGGTGAAGACGTTCTATTTAGAACCAGGTGTGGAAGCACACACCTGTAATCCCTGCGCTCCCGGAGGCTAAGGCAGGGGGATTCCAAGTTGAAATCAGCTTGGGCAGGGCCAGGGTTTTAGCTCAGTGACTCTAGCATCTGCCTGCTGGCAAGTGCAAGGTCCTTGGTTTGAGTTTGATCCCTGGTACCACATAACACAAAGCCGGGCATGGTGCCTCACACCTGTAAACCCAAAACTCAGGAGGCAGAAGCAGGAGAATTGCTGTGAGTTCAAGGTTAGCCTGGACTACATGGTGAGTTCAGGGCCAGTCTGAATTACATATCGAGACCTTGTCTCAAAATAAATAAATAAACAAACAAATCAGCTTGGGCAGTTTATTGGTTGTTACTGCTTGTGTTCAGATGAGACGTCCCCTTAAAATCTCATGCAGTCATAGATGGGGATTTTTAGAGGTGGGTAGATGCAGAGTGTGATGCTGGGATTAAGTGTGTTGCTAGGAATAAGGTGTGCAATTACTAAATTAGCCCACTGATTGGTTCTGAGGGTAAATAGTGGGAAGGTCCTCCCTAGGTATGAGTGCTACCTACCCTGGTAGACTGAATGGAATATAAGGGACAGAAAGAGGGCTGCTATTGTTGCCTGTCATTGCTGCTTTGCCACCTTGTTGCTTGCCGCCTTCTGTCTGCCGTGAACTGTTCCTCCTTAGGTGATGCCCCTCTGCCATGCCACTCTCTGCCATAGCCAGTCAGCTATGAACCAGAGTCTCTACAAATTATAAGCCAAATGAACCTTTCTTTCTTCCTTTAACTTTGGATGTCAGGTATTTTGTCTCAGCAATATAAAAGTAACTTAAGTGACTCAGTGAAACCTTGTCTCAAAGCAAAAATTTTTATTTATTTATTTATTTTTGAGACAGGGTTTCACTTTGTGGTTCAGGCTGGCCCCGAGCTCAGCCTCAAACCTACATCACAGCAATCCTCCTGCCTCTGCCTCCCGAGTGTTGGGATTACAGGCATGAGCCACTACGCCGGCACTGTGGTATGTGGTACTGGTTGCTGCTGGGCGTGAGTCTCCACACCCAGTATTGTATGTGGTTACCGGGGAATCGAACCTGGGTCCTTGCGCTTGCAAGACAGGTGCCGGAACCATTGAGCTAACTCCCCGGCCCCTCAAAACAAAAATTTTTTTAAAGGTGGGGTGTTGCTCAGTGTAATGGCCTTGGGTTCAATCCCCAGTACCTTCAAAAAACAACAAAACTAGCAACTAATCAAGAAGGGAAAAGAGACCAGTACAGAAATGGTGTCAGTTCAAGATACAGCACAAGCAAATGAGGACTTACAGCTATAGAATAGGATGGAGAGTGTCCGGGGATTCAGCTCAGTGGTTCCAGCACCTGCCTTGGAAGCACGAGGGCCCAAGTTCAATCCCCGGTGCCATAAAGAGTCTTGTGGAAGGCAGGTGCTACAGTTTAAAGCTAGACTTTCCCTCTATCCTTCTCCACCCCTTTTGGTACTAGAGGATGGAACCCAGGGCTTTTACACTCAGCTACATCCCTGAACCTTTTTTATTTTTCATTTTGAAACAGTATCTCACAAAGTTGCTCGGTGCTGGCTTAAATTTACAGTCCTCCTGCTTTAGCCTTCTAGAGTGGCAGTATGTGCACACCCACACTGGGCTGAAACACATGGTAAGGGCTTGGGCCTCGGTTTGGTGATTATCGGAAGATGGTGACAACTTTAAGAGGAGGGGCCTGTTGGGAAGTATGAAGTCACTAGGGGCTTGTCACTGGCTACTGTAGGTTCTTGCTTTTATTTATTTGTTTGTTTATTTATTTTGATTCCAGGGATCAAACTCAGGACTTTGCACTTGCCAGCCAGGCACCATGTTGCTCTTGCTTTTTGTAATAAAGGAAGTTGAACCTGATGCACGAATTTATAGGATAAAGTTTTATTGAGAAAGTAAGATAAAAGGGTAAGGGAATGTAGCTTGGGGAGCTAGCAAAGATCAGGCCAGCCTTAACAAGAGGATATGAAAAATAGGAGAGGGCTCCAGTGGGAGCAGATAGAGGGGACACACTTGGATGGAAGGGGATTAGACTGGCACACTGGCATAAGTAGGTGGGCAGCTTTTAAAGGTTCGTTGGCGAGTTGGGGTCTGGCTGATCATTATCTCAGTCCTGGTTTCCTTGTTGAAATCACGTGGATTGAGGGGTGATCTGTTCCCAGGAAACAAGGCTCCTTGTGGTGGTTTCAGTCGTGTGGGCCTCTGCTCTTCCTGCAATGCAGGCCATGACAGATTGAGGACAATGGCCAGAGACTTCTACACATAGTTGGATGTCCTTGTAAGTGTCTTCAAAAAGGAGTGAAAGCCCATCAGTTCAGAACCAGTCGTCTTTGTTTTGCTAGCTGTTAACCATTCCCTAAATGATGGACATGTTCGTAGGCAGAGCTGAGAAGAGTTTGACCTGAAGATGTGCAGTAACAAAGGATACAAAATGAAGACCAAGCTTTGTTCTACTTTTAGTTACCTACCTCATTTTTAAAAATTTGAATCTTCATTGGTACATTATGTAGACACATCACGATCACACACAACATTGATACTTTATACCAGTATATGACTGGACTTCTCATTTTTTCCTATTCCCCTACCCAACCTACAGTCTCCCCACCCCATAAATATAAGCTTTGTTTTTTTTTTTTTTTTTACCATCATGTTTTTTCTTTCTCCTCATTACTAACCCCTACATCTCATTTCCCTTTGAATATTTTCTATTTCACAGTATCTATTGTACATTCTAGAATTCATTACATCTTCAGTTTCTCATACCAGAGGAAAGATACGATATTTACACATCTGTGACCTTTTTTTGAGACAGGGTCTCGCTTTGTAATTCAGGCTGGCCCTGAACTTGCTGTGTAGCCCAGGCTAGCCTCAAACTCGGCAGTAGCCTCAAACTCCTGCTTCTGCCTCTTGAGTGGTGGGATTACAGGGGTGAGCCATCATGCCCATCTGGACTTAATTTAACACAAGAAGTCCTGAGATGGGAAAGCTCCAGAGTTTATGTTGTTGGAACCAGATTCCACTGAGACAATCTCTCAGGACATGACATGATCTTAAAGTCCAACCACGAGCTTTATTACTGAGCTGAGGGCCATCCTTCCATGTGGAAAAAGACAAAGGGGGTAAACTGGGGCACAGTATTTAAAGGGAAAATCTACTACCCATCCTCTTACCAGGTAGTTTCTGTGCAGGAGTGGTTAGGTCATTTTATTGTTAAAGTGCAGAAGCGAGTCGTTACAGAAGCCAGGAGCAATGACTAGATCACTGATTACCATAGAATAGTATGTTCTAAAAACATACAGTCTGCAGCTGCTCATAGCATATCAGTTGGGTGGACAGTTCCCAGGGAGACAAGTTCTGGGTTCACAGGGAGGTTACAAGATACAAAGTGGAGGCTTTTAACAAAATGGTGTTCGTATGTCATGTTGGATCTTACAATGTAAGAAATTCCTTTAATTCTGACTCTACTAGCCCTCAGTCCAGTGCCCCACTTTATGGGCAGAAGTCCTAGGGCTGGCATCTAAACTTGACCATGAGGAGATCTTTCTTCCTTGCATCTCTTTACGAGGTAGACTCTGCCTTTCTAGTAGACCCCCTGCCCCCATCTCATTGGCTACAGGTGTGTCACATGCTTATTTCTATACCAATCATGATTCACTCCAAATTCTATTAGGAAGAATATATGGCCATTTATAAGGTGAGGAGCAGTATCTGTTACTGTGCTAAACACTTTACAGTTGTTTAATCTATAATTTTGTGATATATATTCTACTGAGGGAGCACAATAAGAAAAGATCTGAGCCTCTTAGTTTTAATTTTGAAAGAATTTCTGAGATTGATGTGATAATAGGTACTTTGCTAGAGGTTCTCCTCAGGCCTATTCACTAGTAACCTGGATTCATTTGACTATATCCATTCATGGCACTACCAATCCCAAATAAAAATGATTTCCAAAAATGACTGCCTCTTCTTCTGTATGTGTTCCCCTCATTGTTCAGTTCACAGCAGAGCAAGGGCCTTTTACCCCCTTGCATAGTTGACTGTTAGAGAACAGGTGCACACAAAGGACCACTTGGCAATCTTACCACCTGTATCTGGTTCTCTCCTCAGAACAGCGCGGTCCTGTCAGCTGCTGTCCTCATCACCTTCTTAGGCCTGCTCGGTTACCTCCATTTTGTGAAGATTGATCAGGAGACTCTGCTGATCATTGACTCACTTGGCATCCAGATGACATCATCCTATGCCTCAGGCAAAGAGAACACTATCTTCATAGAGATGTGCCAAGTCAAGGACATTGTCATTAATGAGGCTATTTACATGGTAAGCAATGGTGAATATGACAGTCTTCTCTGAGGGGAAGTCTGTTTATTGACTGTTTCTAGATCTAAACTGAGTGTTTGAATTTTTTTTCCCCCCTGTACTGGAGATGGAATGCAGGGCTTTCAGCTGTGAACTATAATCTCAAACCCTTTTTTTAAAGACAAAGGCTCAGTAGGTTGCCCAGGCCCAGGCTGGGTTTGAACTTGCAATCCTCTTGCCTCAGGCTCCCAGAGTGCTGGGATTATAGGCCTCCACTACCATGCCTGGCTTGAATTTTAGTCTTAACCCTCAAGTATTCAGTGCGGCAGGATCTATTCCAGTACTTGTTGTGTCCTCTTTAGTTGGCATGCATCAACCATACAAGTGAGACTTACCTTGAGGAGAGACTCCCCTTTACAGGCTTGCTTCCCTTAGGGATGATGGTCTGAGAAACACATTGTTAGTGTCCTCACAGCGCAGAATCTCAGAGTGTATTCGCACAGTGTGGAGGCGCAGGCCGCTCAGCCACACAGTTGAGAGAGGTTCGGGAGGAGACCTGTGAGGCTGTTGCCAGCATAACCTGGCACGCTGCCTGATAGCAGACC
This sequence comes from Petromus typicus, assembly GCA_004026965.1. Taxonomy (NCBI): domain Eukaryota; kingdom Metazoa; phylum Chordata; class Mammalia; order Rodentia; family Petromuridae; genus Petromus; species Petromus typicus. The sequence continues at coordinate 26,662 of PVIR01004990.1, forward strand.
TTTTCATAAGAAGAGGAACTCAGGAGCCACATGTGCTGTTAAGATAGACTGACATGTGTGTGTCTTTCCAGAGTGTCAGATTTCATTGGATATCAGTTCACAGCTGTATCACTGTCAGCTTTACTGGCCTGAGTACGGCAGATTTCACGGTCCTACATGGCAGCTGTCCAGTGTTTTTGTCCCATTCCAGTCTTAATTATTAATACGTAACACTTGAGTACCTTACACTTAAATCATATATCACACAGAAAATGGTGAAGACAGACAAAAGAATAATGAGGCTGTAGGATTTGGAGAGGTACGGACAGAGCAAAGGCAGAAAGTTACTACAAAGGCAAGAGTCACTGAGGTAGTGAGGTCATGGTCAGGAAATCAGTGGAACTGTCACGTGGAGGATTTGGATGGCTTTGAAGCATCCATGCTGGTGTGTCCACCAGGTGATGGCTCAGTGTGCTGTGTTGCGTGGCTTTGATCTCTGAGGTGGCTGCATCATTTGTAGGTCTGGTATGTTTGATAAGCTTGCAGACCTGGTGTCTGATGTGATCCAAGAAGCCCTGTGTCTGTCTGTATGTCTGATTTAACTTAATGAGTTCACAGGTTGACTTTTTTCTTTTTTTGGTACGGGGGATTGAACCCCAATTCCCCACACCTAGCTAAATTCCCAGCCCTTTTAAATCTTTATTCTTTTGAAATAGTCTCAACCAAGCTACTAAGCTGCCCAGGCAGAGCTAAAACTTGTGATCCTTCTGCCTTATCTACCCAAAGTGCTGGGACTGCAGGCCTGAGTTACACACGTTTATTTTATTTTATTTTTTTTCAATTTTTGACACAAGGTCTTACTAGTATGTAGTCCAGGCTGGCTTTGAACTTGCTATGCAGCCCAGGCTGGCCTCCAATTTGAAATCCTCCTGCCATATCCTCCCAAAGCTAGGATTATGTGCACACGCCACCACATCCAACTGGTAATTTTTTATTAGCATGAACCCGTGCCTTTTAGATATGCCTTGCAGATGATGGCTGTTTACTTTTACAGAAGTAAGAGTCATTCAGGATGAGCTGCAGCTAGAAAGCTGCTGTTCTATGTTCTAAATTAACAGTAAAGAGTAGTGTAGTACATAACAAACCAGTGAGTACTATTGTTATCAGCATGTGTTCTGTACATAATTAGATGGCTGGAAGCACAGTAGGTTTGTCTACACCATCACCACAAACATCGATGACTTAGTTCAGAAACATGTTGAACTGTGACATTATGATATCGTTAGACATAAGAATTTTGTTGTCCTCTTATAATCTTACAGAACCACTATTGCATGTAGTTGACAAACATGTAATACAGTATAGCTTTTTTGTGGGGGGGTACTGGAGATCGAACTCAGGACCTTGTGCTTGCCAGGCAGGCATGGCACCACTGAGCTACATCCTCAGCCCTGCAGTGCAGCTGTTTTTAAATAGACACATTAGATTTTTACAGCTAGATTAGTATTTCAACTTCTTCCAGCCTAGCATCAAAATCACAACCTCCACTTTTTTTTTTTAAGTTGATAGGCTCTCACTCTATTGGCCAAGTTGGCCTCTAATGCTCAGGGCCAAGCAACTCTTTTGCCTCAACCCCTGAGTAGCAGGGACTGCAGATACACAATGACATTCATTTTGGGGGTGGTCAGGTCATTTATTTTTTAGGTTTTTGGAGACAGGGTCTCGCTTTGTGTTTCAGGCTGGCCCTGAGCTCAGCCTCAAACTCACATCACAATCCTCCTGCCTCTGCCTCCCGAGTGCTGGGATTACAGGCGTGAGCCACCACGCCCGGCACTGTGGTATGTGGTACTGGTTGCTGCTGGGTGTGGGTCTCCACACCCAGTATTGTTTTGTGGTTACCGGGGAATCGAACCCGGGTCCTTGCGCTTGCAAGACAGGCGCTGGAACCACTGAGCTAACTCCCCGGCCCCCATTTATTATTTTTTTAATGTTTAAGATTATATACTTATTCATATCTTTCTTCAATTAAGCAATACAGGACACTATAAAACAATGTCAACTGACATTAATTATTTTACTTGCAAGGATGGTAATAAGAATTGTGGAGATAGGGGCTATTGTGGATGATGGCCGAGTAGCCCGAGTTCTGGGTTAGATTACCATTACCACCAAAAAAAGCCAGTATAAAAATACTTTAAGTCAATAATATTTTCATTTCATGCACATCATTTTATTGAGGGGTTGGAGGTGGGGAAGAAGAGGCTGGAGAGACCCTGGGGGAGACAGTGAAAGCCAGGATCCTTGGCAGGGCCAGATGCCTCTGGTTTTGCCATTGTGGAAATGGGCTGTTTTATTTTTTGTTCTTTATAGAATTATTCTAAGAGGCCGGGGAGTTAGCTCAGTGGTTCCAGCGCCTGTCTTGCAAGCGCAAGGACCCGAGTTCGATTCCCCGGTAACCACATAACAATACTGGGTGTGGAGACCCCACGCCCAGCAGCAATCAGTACCACATACCACAGTGCCGGGCGTGGTGGCTCACGCCTGTAATCCCAGCACTCGGGAGGCAGAGGCAGGAGGATTGTGATGTGAGTTTGAGGCTGAGCTGAGGGCCAGCCTGAACCGCAAGGCGAGACCCTGTCTCAAAAAACCTAAAAAAAAAAAAAAAGAATTATTCTAAGAGACAACCATTTACAACAAAGTTTTTGAGTGTTCCATTGAAGAAGAAGGACAAGATGAAAATGGGTGTGATGGTGCACACCTGCAGTCTTGGCACTCTGGGAGGCTGAGGCAGGGTATTGCAGTTTGGAGCCTAGCCCGGGCAGTTTTGTCACTTAGCAAGACCTTGTCTTGAAATAAAATGTAAAATGGGATGAAGATGTAACTCAGAGTAAAGGCCCCGGACTCAATCCTCAGTACCGAGAAAAAAGTCTAACTTAGACTTATTGTTATTTGGTTTATTTTCTCACAGCAAAAGGTGATTTACTACCTCTGTGTCTTACTGAAGGACCCACTGGAACCAGATAGGGTATCTCAAGTTGTACCTGTCTTTCAGGTGAGCACAGACCATTTTTTTCCCCTTTTAACTGAAATCTTGCCTTTCTTCTTTCTTTTATTTTTAGTTTTTTGAGACAGGTCTCGTTTTGTAGTTCAGGCTGGCCCTGAACTCACAGCAATCCTCCTGCCTCTGCCTCCCAAGTGCTGGGATTACAGGCGTGAGCCACCATGCCCAACCGTGGGTGTGTGGTACCAGGGATTGAACCAGGGACCTTGTGTTTGCCAAGCAGACCCCAGAACCACTGAGTTAAATCCCTGGCCTCTGCCTTTTTTCATTCTGTGTGTCCAGTGCCACTTACATTAGGTAGGAACACAGATGGTGTAGAATATCTGAAGATAGCTGACAACTAATTTTAGTGGGAATTCAGGGTTTTAATTTTTTCAGCTTATCTCCAGGCAAAGATGGGGTTGCTTTAAAAAATATTAGGAATTCAGCTGGCTATGGTGGTACACATCTGTAATATCTACGTTCTGGGAGGGCTGAAGCAGGAAAATGAAAAGTTCAAGCCCAATTTGGGCACTATAGCAATTTGGTGAAAACTTGCTTCAAAGTTAAAAAATAGGGGTGGAGGATATAGATCAGTCCGTGGGCTCTGAGCTCAATCTCAGTACTATGACCAATCAATCAATAAAATTAGGAATTCATGGAGATTTTAGAGAAATGAAACATTTGGCTATTTCTGCCTACAAATCACTGTTTCTCTATCTGCAAAGCAGACAGACCATCATCTGCTTTGACTTTCTCGGTCTACCGATGTACAACTTTCTGTGAATGTTAATGAGGTTCATATGCTATTATAAGTTATTTATATATTGTACTTTTTTTTGGTACTGAGCACTGAACTACATTCCCAGCCCTTTTTCATTTTTTGTTCTTAATAAAATCTTACTAAATTGCTAAGTTGTCCAGGCCGGGCTTGAAGTTGTGATTCACCTTCAGCCTTCTAGAGCCTTCTAGAGCTATGGAGGTGTGCACCTCCATAGTCGGCTGTGTCCTACTTTTTAAATCATCTAATATGCATCTTTTTAAAAAGCCATTATACATTGCTAGTCCCCCAGCTGGGGATCAAACTCAGGACCTTGTGCTTGTGAGACAGGCACTGTGCCACTGAGCTAAATCCCTGGCCCATCACTATCTTTTTAAATCCTTCCCAGGTAATTTTTTGTTCTTACAAAAAAGATATAAATATGCTTGTGCTAAATTACTTCATAGGTAGTTACATATTTATGTAGTTAACCCTCCCATACTGCCTTCCCTTTTCACAAGTTTTAGGACTGCGGAACTAAAAACAATCCTCTTTTTTGTTTCTCATTTTTTTAGTTTTTTGAGATATGGGGGTCTTGTTTTGCAGATCAGGCTATCCCTGAACTCAGTGTAGCCCAGGCTGGCCTTGAACTCACAGCAATCCTCCTGCCTCTGCCTCCCGAGTGCTGGGATTACAGGTGTGAGCCGCTGTGCCTGGCTAAAAACATGCTCCTACATTGTGGTTCAGAATTATTTTTTTAAAGCCTACAATTTTATAGATTTTTATAGTGTTTGTTTGAGACTGGATAACTGGAATTTGTACTTGTTTTTCTATGCTGTATTTTTAGTTTTAACATGTAGATAAAAGCATTTTATAATTATCAAATTCAGTCTCTGTATATGATAGGCTTTTCATATTTCCCTGTAGGTATCAGTTCTCATTTCCTCTTATTCCAAACTATGTCCTCTGTTAGTCAAGCGGAATCTAGATACTGAGTATACATTTGTAACAACTCTTTGTAAATTTTGGCCAGCAAATTTTTATTAAATGTACTTTTCACATATAATTTTCTTATTCTGTAGCCTTTAATTTGGTTGCATTACATTTTATAGCACAAAATATTTTTCAGAACGTATATATTAATTAATCTGCATTGTCTCATCTCAGGCCTGCTTCCTAACTTGTGACACGTCTTGGCAGGGTCCTTGCCACTGCTTTTACTGACATAAAGTTTAGACAGATTAAAAGCTATCTTTGGAGCCGCTACTCGCACAGTTCCCAGGCTGGGCTGTGGGCCTTGATGGGAGTCTCCCAGCAGGGTGCTCTGAGGCTTGAGCTTCTGCCTCTGTGCTCACACTTGTGCCATTCAGATCCTGATATGGTGTGAGCGAGGGTGCATGTGGATGCTGCATCATGAGCTATCAGCTGCGCCTTGACTCTGCATTTTTCCCTTTGAAATTCAGAGTGCCAAGCCCCGGCTGGACTGCTTGATTGAAGTGTACAAGAGCTGCCAGGAAGTTCTGGGGCACCAGAATGCCACACCAGCAAACCCATGAGTCCCCAGCACTGAGGAGTCTAGTACCGTCCTCCAGGGGAGGTGGCTCCTGAGCTCTAGGGGCTGGTCTGTCTCCCTGCAAACCACCAGGTGGACTCAGCCCTAGGAACCAGAATGGATGCAGTGGACCTCAGATCACCGTAGAGCAGGTGACTGGGAACATGACTCAAAATGTTGTTTCTGTGTTTCTCGTAAGGTTCTGCATACCTTACTAAACAAAGGGCCATCTTAAGACTTGTAACGCAGCGTATCAGAAGTAACTTCAGCCCACAGTACTTTGTGAGATTCCTAACAATATGCTTGGAGTGGAAATTGGTGGAATAAGATATTGGAAAGTGAGTATCAGGTCTTAGGAGGTAGAATTTCCACCTGCATAGTACCCCGTGTAAAAGTTAAGGAATAAAAAAGTCAGGCTCAGGACAGGTTAGAAGGAGTAAATAATCCTACAGAGACTACTCTTGTCTGTTTTGCGCCTGTGTTCTGTACAGGGTTAACCTCTCAAGACTGTCAATAAATAGAACTCATCCTGAAGCATTCATAGTAATTGTTTGGTTCACAGACAGCTGATTTTATTGACAAACATGGTCACAGCATTTCAGTCCTGAGTGTCAAGCACGCTGACACTTCTGCTAACTCAGCATTTTCTATTCTTTGAAGACACCGTTGTCAAGAGGGATGAGACAGAACATAAGTCTGAAGTTTGGCTTGGAACGGTCAAGTTAGAGGAGGTACAAGCAAACTATGAAGCCTTTATTTCTAAGTCAGTTTCTTTTGTATAAAATTTTAAAAAAACAAACAAGGTCCTGAAAGGTCAGGAAGGGGAGATGGTGAGAAGAATAGTTTGACCCCCTAATTCAGTAGAGCACAGCACCATTCTTAGTTTTTCTTTGGGACCCTACTTCTAAAAACTTCCTAGGTAGAAAATATCTTTACTGGCCTAAGAGATGTTTGGGGTCCCAAACCAGAGTTGTAAATTTGTGTCTTTATGCCAGGCTTGGGGGAGCTATCCAGGGCCTGTGGTACTTGTGATGTGTGCCTTGTTTGAGGTAGAAATGTCTCCACTAGACCCTCAAACCCTTCAGGGAAAGCAGGAAGAGAAATGGCTGTGAAGCCTCCTGCCTTGTAAAGTTAAGTTCAGAGAGGCAGAGACTGCCTCTGGTCTTGTCACGCTCCACCACTTTGGGTGAGGGAATGCGTGCAGCAGCTGAGGTGTCCTACAAACTGGTGCCAGCCTTGCAGCGTTTGCAGTGTGCAACACGCACACATTGTAGAGGTTAATGGCCTGGCTTAGGGGTGTTCCTGCTAAACCCCGTTTTCAGTTGACTGACAAGTGGCAAGATACCCTAGAGCTAGGAAATAAAACTTAGTTTCTTAGATGTTGCAAAATCAGAGTATAAACTCTTTCGTTTGGGGTTTTTTGGAGGGTAGGTAAATAGCGAGCTAGGAAATAAAACTTAGTTTCTTAGATGTTGCAAAATCAGAGTATAAACTCTTTCGTTTGGGGTTTTTTGGGGGGTAGGTAAATAGCGTATCCCCCACACTCAATTAGAAGATTTAAATTGAGGGCGTTAAATGTTCTCAAGCAGGCAACAAGTAAAAGCAACTTGGTACTTCTTTGTCATGGTACTCTTAGGCTGGGGCAGGTATCACACGCCCCGTGCATCCAGCTAATTCCCAGGGGTAGTCTGCCAGAAGCCTCGAGAGCCACCCCACTTTGAATGAGGTGCCACGAGGTCATCATCTGTGGCCTGACCAAGCAGGCTCTGAGGGAACAGGAGACAGTGGCCACCCCATCCTCTTGGGACAGAGGAAAACCTTAACTGAGCCCTGTCTAGCCATTAGTGAGGCAGAGAGAGGTTGGACTGGACTATCTCTACCCTTGCTTGCCAGTGAGTGTGTCGAAGGTCAGCTTCCTGTCCAGTGTGAGGGAGAGAGTGCGCATCTGAGCAGGCAGAGTGCATTGTCCTGTAGAGATCTAAGTTGCTGTCCTGGAGGGCACTGCAGGTACCTGCCTGCCAGTGAAGGAGAAAGTTACTCTATCTTCTCTCTAGCCCAGCCTATCCTTTTTCCACTTGGGAAAAGAAGTCCAGGTTTACTGATTCTGCACTTTTGTCAGAGTAGTCCTGCTCTGTACAGAAATACACAGGACACTTCAAGTATAAACCCCCACATAAGGGCCATATACATTATAAAACTCCTGGTTACCCTGAGAGGATCAGTGCAGAAACCCCAGTACAGCACTGCTGCCCCCAGCGTCAGTGGACTATCCCTGACTATCTAGAGTCAGTATTTTTGTTTAAAAAAAAAAAAGCAAGTGGTTCTTTACAGTGGGTCTGACTCTGTAAAGACCTGGCCCTTACACATTACAGCACTCCCAGAGAACAAAGGTTTTGCAGACCCTGAAATGCACATGTGAGGGAACAGTTGGGGTTGGGGGGTGGAGAGGGCTATTAGACCCATCACAGTAGTACGAAACCCCAGGATATAAGTCTAATCCCAGAGGCACAATTGCTGCTGGGGAAAGGGTAAGAGGAATATTCACAGCAGTGTTGGCCTTTTGGTAGCACAGGAAACAGAAGCAAAAAACTGTCTTCCGTCCAGCTTCCTTGGTGAGGAGCCTGCAGGCAAGTTGGTAGGTGAGTTCATAGCTGCAGAGCAGTGGTTCATGTAGCTGGCCATGATGAAGGTCACTTCTGCAATCTGAGGAGGTTAGAGAAGGAAGGAATTGAACTAGCCTTGACTTGCTGACTTTCTGCTATCATTCTGGGTAAACAGCCTTCCCAGGCTTTGGCTCTTTCTCAGATTGGGAGAAAATGTTCAAAGGGGATTGTTGCTGAGGTTCAGGGCCCAGTGAAATGAGCCCATTGGTCCGGAGATCCTTGGAGATGAAGAGGCCCTTCTAAGAAACAGAGCACTAATGTTCTGGTCATAATCCCTGCGGCCAGGCAAGGTGCCTTGGAGAAGGGGCTCTGAATCCTCTCCTTTGGCAAGGGTGGTAGTAAGAAGAGTGTGGCAAACTGCAACTTGAGGGTTAAAAGTAGAGAGCAGCATGAGTTCTATTTTTTGTGAATAAGTCATCATTTATGTTTCAGAGCCTTGTAACTGTCGCTTCTGCTAGTCACTGTTTCTTCTGCTTAGTAGGAACAGCACCATAAAAGCAAAAGAGGTCTTTTGCTGTCTTCACAAGGCATGAGGAGCACCCCAGAGACTGACTAGTGTTAAGGCAGCAGAACCTGAGCATAAGATGAAAGCACCTTCCAGGGACCCTGCCCTACCTTGGGGCCTGCAGCAAGGAAGACAAGCAAGTAGGCGCCAGTCAGGCCTGTGGCTACTGCGGCCCTGGAGAACAGCAAGGGCATCGTGGCGGACCACAGCTGACACCCTCTGCAGCACTCCCTGAATCCCTTCACTGCTGGTACTCACAAGGCCAGAACTGGACTGGTGTAGAGCTATTCTAAAGTCCTATGGTAAAGTGTTTCACACCAGTGAAAAACACAGCAGCGTCAGACCCACCTTGGGAGCAGCCATTCTGAAGATCAACTTGTCAACGTGGCCTTTTCCAGAGCTCTGATCTGAAGTAGATCTGGTCACAAGCATGAAGTCATCCCTGCAGCCCCCAAAGGTTGTCACTGAAGAGTAGGGGTAAGTGACACGCACTTGCTATGGAAGGAAAGGAGCCAGTGAGTTCTAGGGAAACTCCCTATCTCTTGTAGGCACTGGTAGCCTTAACCCAGAAGGGAGAACCCCGAAGTGGTCATAATCTGGAGATCTATGTCTTAAACAGGTATAGGCCACATTTAGACTGGAGCATTTAGCACCACTTGGGCAAGAGGTAGAAGCTGGGAAACCATGGTCACCTAGGCCAGGCCTGTAAGTCCAGGGAGAAGACAAGACAGCTCAGAAGGAAGCAGGGTCAGAAGCAGCGCTTCCCCCCCCCCCCCAGTACCATAGTGTGGTGGTCCAGGATGCTGACACCATCTTCATTCACAGCGATCCACACCAAAGTGTTCTTGGACGACAGCTGGACAGGCTGCAGAACAGAACAGTCCCATCAGACACTTCCACAGAGAATGAACTGCTTATACTTCATGAGGATGAAGGTATATCCAGGGATCTGCTAAGCAGATTGTCAACCACCTCATCTTGGAAGACACCGAAAATGGCTTTTGGACAGCAATACAGAGTAAATGGGCCAGGCTGCTATGATAGGAGGCCTGTGGCTACCCACTGACTATCCTAAAGATGTAGATCATATCCTATTGGGTGGAACACCACGGGCTGTAGCATAGAGTCTGTGTCCACTGGCCTTGGCATCTGCAGGGGGATGGCTGTTTCCTTCTGGCTGTCAGAAATAGCCCAGCCAGCCTTCCCAGATAAAGTGCATCTTGCCTCAACCAATTTCTGAGGGGCTATGAATAAAGAGCAGAACTGCAACCTCAGGGGCTTTGGGTCCTACCAGTGAGTCTGTGACTATTTGGTGGAACTTTCTTGCATTTTTTCATTCCTTGGGCTACAGAAAGGTAGTAATTCATGAGAGCTCCCCTCTCCTACCCAAAAGGCCAAAGAGGCGGTCACCTTTTTCAACCTCCCAGACCAAGTGAGCTTTCATTATATGCCTTTGCAACACCTCTGTACTTCGCATTCACAGTACTTGTGACCATGTGTCTCAAAAAACCTACTAAGTAGGTAGATGGAGAGAAAAAGTGAGCATGTATATTGATTATTATGGAAAGTTTGATGAAGGCTAGGATTGTTGCCTGATTTGTCTTTTTTTTTTTTTCCAGTGTTTTTGAGATAGGGTCTTGATTGTAGTTCAGGCTGGTCCTGAACTCAGCCTCGAACTCAGCAGTCCTCCTGCATCTGCCTCCCAAGTGCTGGAATTATAGGTGTGAGCCACAACACCCAGCACTGTGGTGTGTGGTACTGATTGCTGTAGACATGAGTCACCACACCTGGCATTGCTGTATGTGGTTACCGGGGATTGAACTGGACCTTGCGCTGTAGGCTCAGAACCACTGAGCTAAATCCCTGGCCCTGATTTGTCTACTTTTTACAACCTAAAACACCTACCATTAGATATAGGAGCTCAGCAACTGTTTATCAGAAGAATGAGTGAATGTCCATTTTCTAATCTGTAGCTTCTGTGAATGTTCTAAATAATCAGCTTATTTTGATTATAAGGCCTGATCACAGGGTAACGTCTGTAGCTACCTATAAGGTTCATGCATACCAGATACCTGGTGAGGAAAAGCTCCAGCTGAAATTATTATTGGCCTCTTGGCCTTAATATAGAACTGAAATTTAACTGTTACTTGAGTAGTTTTTTCGGGGTTTTTTTTGTTTTTTGAAACAAGGTCTTGCGTGTAGTGCAGGTTGACCCTGAACTCACTATGTAGCCCAAGCTGACCTCTAGCTCATGGAGTCTTCCTGCCTCTGCCTCTCAAGTACTGGGATTACATGTGTGCACACCATGCCTGGCTTGCATGAGTAGCTCCAATCTCATGTGTGCCCAGGTAAGACATTGCTCTTTCAAACTCTACAGAAACAGCACTGCAGTCTTACCCTCAGGTCTTTTTGGGTTCAGTTTCCCTGTCTTTTCTTTCATAAGGAGCACTGAGAAGTCAATAAAGAAACATGAAGATGAGCAATCAGTCACACCTCTCCAGGACATGGGGATTTGGAGTAAGCCAGGCATGGGCGGAGAGATGGCGACCCCTAGTGGTCCCTAGTGGTCATTAGTGTGGCGGTAGGAGATGCAAGACTGGCTTAAAAAGTGACCGGATGTGGGCGGCATCTCCAGGGGAAAGTCAATCTAGGGTGCTCGCGAGGGTGTTGGCTACCCCTTCCCCTGGTCCTTACCTGAGCAGCAAAGAGCTTAGCACCAAACAGAGGCCATTTCCGGGCCACGGTCAGGTAGGTGCGGGTGTACTCCGCCAAGGAACGGCCTTGCAGTGATGCCCACTTTGTGGCCAGCATATTTGCTAGGTTCCTGGTTTGGGTGGGTGGAAAGAAATGATGCCAGTCAAGTGCCAATGTGTTTTCATTATGGCTCTGAGGTCTCCCCAAAGTGGCTCCCCACAAGACCTACCTCAGCTGCTCCGGAGCAGCACCATGTCTGTAGTGCCTTGGGTAGAACCTGTCCAGAACCTGCTGGAGGAGGTGCTGAGCCTTGGCAGGGGGTGTGCCCCCGGGGCCTGGCAGGGTAGGCTTCTCCACGTCCCCATATTCTATCTGCAGTAGAAGCACAGAGATGATGTCTGGAGGTGGAGGGGGCCTGGTGTGCACTGAGGGGAACTAAACCACCACCGTTTTACTGGAGGAGTGTCAGTGGACGATATGAAAACCCTCGTGACAGACTTCTACTCACATTTCTCAGACACTAGAGAAACATCCTTAGGGCCTTAGGGTACTAGTGATCCCTGCACTAACTCATTTTGCAGCTAAGTGTCTTAGCCAAAGACAGTTACCTAGTGGCAGACAGAGGAAAGCTGGAAACTAGTTTCTGATCCAAAAATGGGCTACAGATCAGGCCCTAGAGGATGCAGTGTCTGGGGTCAGACGCCTCCAACCCCAGCCTGCCGTCCACCAGCTCTGTGAGCTTCCCTTTCCCAAGCGAGGGTGGGAGCCACACGGGACGCCCTCCTCACAAGGAGTCTGCTGCAGGGCGTTCACGCTCCTGTGCCTCAGAGCAAAGATGAGCACGTGGATCCAGCTGTGTCTTAGGTCAGATGGCCTCCTAAAGCTGAGGGACACTTCAGGCCTGCATGTGTGTGCTTCTAATTCTTCTGAGAATTTTGGGTGTTTTATAAAGTTTGGCACATACATTATGGGATGTACCTTAGCCAAGTACCACATCTGGCACAATCCCAGGAGGCAGCTAGGGAAAGAAAGAGACTTGGCCAAGACCTCGCACTGTGAAGCACCTAGGGCTCAGGCCCAGCTCTCGGAGTCCTGGAAGAGGCTTCTGAAGAGGGCCTGGATCTGCAGTGAGTGCCGAAGCTGTGCTGTGCCTGCTGCTACTGGAACCAGAGAGAGACCTCCCGGGCCTCAGAGCTGCAGTCCCTTCCTCAGATTGCAGGGCGGTTCCACCCAGCCACCCCAAGAGGGCACCCTGACCTGCTTCCTCACCTGGGCCATGAGGCTGGCCATCTCCAGAGCCAGCTCCTTGCTGACTGGAAACCTCCCTGCCACGATCTCCCCATTGGTTTGGTAGGCAAGCAGCAGTCGCTCTCGCTCTGTCTCCCCTTTGACTTGACTCCGAAAGTGCAGCCTACAGGGAAGAGAAGGCAGGTCTGTGCTGGGGCCCCAGTGAGGAGGAAGGAAGCTTTATGTGGATCTGTTTCTCTTGATCTCCACAAACGAAACCACCCTTCACACCCGTTTGTGAGACTACTTTCTGTTGCTCCATAAAGTTGGAGCCAAGTATGATAGGACAGATGCCAGGCTGTTAGACTGAATGCTCACAGCCTCACAGTAAGAGCTTAATTCTGACATACCGACAGACGTACTGGATCTGGCAAGGGAAGTGTAATACACAGAAGCTGACAAATTAAGATTCCAGGAGGCCAATAGAAAGGATTTCTTGGAGACACACTAGGATGGGATTTTCTTCAACGGATAGAAAGTCAGGATGTCTACTTGCTATTTCCCAGAATGGACAGGAGCTATTTATTCTTCACCCTTAAATTTCTGGTATTCTTACAAAGCTGCATTCCTATAGTGTAACACATGCAGCTATTTTGTAAGTTTGATATGTTTTTCTGGCAAGTGTATGTGTGTGTGTGTGTGTGTGTGTGTGTGTGTGTGCGCACATGCGTGCCTGCACATACAGTGGGGTAGGCTGCCAGTCTGGATCCCTGCGTGTGGCCATCAGGCAGAGTTGTATCTGGGTCTTCTGCCGGCCCCAAAAGTTCACCCGTTGTACAGGTGAGGAGCTGGCACAAGGCAGCCCCAAGTCCACCCACCCCGGGCAGCACGCAGGACCTGTTCTTGTACATCAGCTTCACGATGCGCGTGCCCCCCTCAGACTTTCCAGGGTGCAGCTCCTTTAGGGCTTGTTCCCACTTGGAGATGGCATCACAGATCTTGAAGAGACGAGAGGGACATCAGGAAATCCTTTTGTGAACAGAACAACATCCAGCCCAGACTGGACTAAGGCAGTGCCGTCGGAGGGGCCTCTGCACCGGAGCTGCCTTGTGGGGCCTCCTGCTCCCAGCCCCACAGGCCTGTGACTCACAAATAAGGAAGTGGGGGCAACCAGGGCCTGGCAAGTGGCAAAGCAAGAGCACTCTCCACTGGCCCTCACAACCCAGGGACGGCCCTGGAGCTAGGCAGGCTCCAGTCAAAGCCCACAGCTTGGGCCAGGATTTAGCTCAGTGGTTCAGGCACCTGCCTTGCAAGTGCAAGGTCCTGAGTTCAATCCCCAGTCAAAACCCACAGCTCTCCTACTCTGACTCCATGTCCTTCCCACCAACCTCACTCTCCTTTTCAAATACCCCCAAAGGTCTACCATGCAACAGCCCCCTACAGTGCCTGGATATGTGAGGAGCTGGGTGGCAGTTTTTCAGGCACTGGTGGAAGCCTAGAGTGCTTTATTGTGGTGCTGTAAAGGAGACGCTGAGCCCACTACTGCTGACCGAGGGCTGCAGCACGTTCCCACACACGACTGACACCAGGGCGCTTACACAGACCATAGCACAGGTCAGCTGTCCCATTCGAGGGCTGTACCTACAGATGCACCAGAAGGACCTGCCTCCTTAAAACGGGCTTGCATGCGTAAGTACAGCAGAGGCCCCAGCAGACAGGGTAGAAGTGAGGTGCCAGGGCCTCACATGATACCCAGTGGGTCTAGACAGAGCCGCACACCTATGAGTGGGCAGATGTAGCTGGTGACAGGTTTGCTGGGGCCTCCCTCTCTACACCAAACTGAGAAAAGGCTCCTCCCTGGATGTTACTTGGCTACTACATGAGGGCTGCTGGTGGGGTTCGTGTATGTACAGCTTTTCTCAGCCTGTAGCTGTCACTGAGGACAGCACAGAAACACTAGGCAAACCCCTGGGTCAGTATCAGGACTGCTGAACAGTCAGGACCCACTGAGGCCCTGTCCCAGCACCGACGCCCTGAGCCACAGGGAAGCTGTCACCTTGACACTCCCCTGCAGACAGTGCTCCAGGTCCCTGCCGGAAGGGTCATCTGTCAAGAGGGCAAAGCCCGACTGGGATGCCTTCCTCATGCCCGTCTCCTGGTTCAGCCGCTGGAGGAACTCGTCAACTGTGGAGGAGCCATCGAAACCAACCACCTGGAGGAAAGAAGCCTTTACACTCAAAAGCGAACTTGGCGGGGAGGGTCCCAGGACTCGCGAAGGGGCCCGCAAACAGCAGGTAGGAAGGAGGAAGGGGAACTGAGAAGCTGCAGTGAGCTCCCTGCTCCTGAGGAGGCGGAAGGGGCTGGTCCTCCACTGGCGTTCTTGGGGGTCTGGCTCATGCGACATTTTTCAGGTCTCAGCTTCTGTGTCCAACCAATGAGTTCAAAACAGCTACTTCCGAGCACTTTGGTGACTGAAGCTCTTTGTCCTGCACTGGCTCTGACCACCCCATTCCCACACCAAACCCTAGACACACCTCTTTTGTTGGTTTACTACCAAGAAGGCTTAGCACCCACCTCCTGGCCTAGCAGTGTTCTCTGGAAAGAGACACCTGAAGACTCGGACACTAAGCATACCCAGCCCTTACCTGGTAAGTCCCGTTGGCAAAGTGCACAGGGATGCTGAAGGGCAAGGAGTGGTGGAAGGGGTTTCGCAGCAGGATAGACACGACTTCCATGTGTGATGGCCGGGCCTCCCGCTCTCCTGTCTGGAGGGTCCGCCCCACTGCCCGCTGGCAGTAGGTGGCATACTGGCCAGTTTCATTTCTAAGAAGATGGGAAAAGGGGAACTAGAACTCTGCTCACTGCTAACTCTTCGGCACCAGGGATGCCCACTCAGGCTTAGCCAGGACCAAAGCTGTAGCTGGGCAGACAGGAGAGCCTGGAAGGCCCTGGAGGGTGTTGTCAGCCTGTCTGCAGCAGGTTACTGGCAAGATGTTTTCTTGCAGCAGCCAGAGGAGCATGGTAACAAAGGGAACATCTAGGGATAATCAGGAAGTAGTGGGCACAGCTGAGCCCAGCAACCACCCACAGACAACCCAGGGTGGGCCCAGGTCTGGGGGCACATTAGTTTTCTCAGTAGTGGGGAGTCTTGCAACCCCAGGTGAACTTCAGAAGGGAGGAACAATCCACTCCATCTAGTTTCCTCTCTGTCTCCTCCCCTCCTTTTTTTTTGAGACAAGGTCTAACTTTGTCGTTCAGGCTGACCCCGAGCTCACTATGTTGCCCAGGCTGGACTCGATCTCACAGCAATCTTCCTGCCTCTGTCCCCTGAGTGCTGGGATACACATGTGAGCCACCACACCTGGCTCTGTCTCTCCTTTCTAAATCCTCAGAGCTATGTCACTTACCTGGGGTCTGCATGGCGCTGGAGCTGCTGTCTGATATACCAGAGGAAGTGATGCTGAGGCAGGAAAAGCGGGGCACACAGAGCCAGGAGCTGCCAGCACTGTGGGGGCGCAGAGTGAGTGTGCGGGCCGGTGGCACCCCTGCCCTGCATTCGCTAGCCAGAGCCTTCCCCATGGTGGCAAGTATATGGGGTGACTGTGCCCGGACCTGGCACAGAGGCCAGGTCCTGGCAGGGCTGCCCACCTGCGTGAGCGAGTACTTCTGAGGGGGACGGAGGCTGGTCTGCTTCATGAGCTGGCAGTAGATCTCACTCTGCAGTTCAGGGTGGACGAGGCAGACCTGAAGCACCGTCTGTGCCAGGGACACGTGGTAATCCACCGAGGCGGCCTCCACAGGCACGGTGATGAAGAGCTGGCAGGACTGGGAAGGGACCACAGTGGGCGGCAGGCAGGGGCAGCGACGTCTCCGACCCCAGGCGGAGCCTCCACTGTTCTAATGCTATTCATGTATCTGAGGCTTGTAACAGGGTCTACTTTCCTTGCTTGAATGTTTCCATAGCAAGACATAAGCTTGTTCACATAAGCAGATTCACTTTTTAAAAAGCAGCAACTTCATAGGGCACAAAGAACATTCTCAAATAGGTCAGAACCTCTACGTGCCAAAACGAAGGGGCCCTGACCTTCTCTGTAGCCACAGGAGCAGGACCAGCCTCCCTGACCTTCTCTGTAGCCACAGGAGCAGGACCAGCCTCCCTGACCTTCTCTGCAGCCACAGGAGCAGGACCAGCCTCCCTGGCCGTCTCTGTAACTACAGGAGCAGGACCAGCCTCCCTGGCTGTCTGTTACTGTTCTAGTCTCCCCACTGCTCATGAGAGGTTTGCATTCTTGTATAAGGAAGCCCTGGAATCTAGAGTCACTTCTCTCCATCCCTCTGCGAGCAACCCCAACCCCATGGTGAGCTCCACCACGTGTCACTGTGGTGGGCTCAGGCTGCACCAGGCAGAGCCTGGGCATGAGCTGTGGGCACCACCAGATGGTGGACCTGGGCTTACTCCCACTGACCTTGAAGAGCTTGAGTGCCTCCGTCTGCAGCGCCTCAGAGGGCAGGGTGGTGAGGGGGGTGCGTAGTCCATCTCTGCTGTAGCACAGAGTTGGGTGCCTCCAGAGGGGCGAGTCTGCACAGACGAGCAGGACAGTCACCGCACAGCGTGTGGTGCACACGCCCCTCCTGCACGCCAACTTAGGAAGCAATGGTGGAGGATGAGGGTTGTGCTGGGTTCATCATCCACGGGCTGCAGTGTATGCAACTGTGTGATTTGCACACTCACAAGCACGCTGCAGCAGGAGCGAGTGAGCAAGGTTGTGGGTGTGTGTCCCCCAGGAGGCCTCTTCCTGACAGGGTCCATCAGGCTGGACTGGACAGCGTGTGTGTCAGACAGAGTAAAGGGTCTGCACGGCGTGGGCCACTGTTAGCTGCTGAGGACCTAAGGACCAGCGGCAAGTGTGGACCCCAAAACAGCCGAACTTGAATTAGCCTGACCCACACTTAGGCTTCACTTACTGATTAACAAGCATAACTACAGACTAACCAGCTGCCTACTTTGCTCAGCCCTCTGCCCAGCCATCGAAGCTGCAGGGTAAACAGAGCGAAACATGGACCCGAGTCACTTAAGAAGTCTGCTTCCCAGACAAACTCCCTAGACGGAATGTCACCTCCGCGTGTTGCCCAGAGACCAAGGCGCCCTGCAGGTGCGATGGGAACTCCTCTTTGGCTGCAGGGCGCTGTGTGCACTTCGGCTTCCTGACCAGTCAGTCAGCACCCAGCCACCACCTTGACCACACAGCGATGGCCACCCTTGCCTTACCTGGGTCTCCCTCAGCATCCATCAGCTGCCCAATGAGCTGCTCATAGGCAGTGCCCACCTTGCCACTACTGCCACCTGCAGCCACCGAAAGGTGATAAAGCCACGTGTCCTGGAAGAGGGTAGAAGGCATGAGGTGCAGACAGTGAGAAGAACGGAGGCAGAGCTCCAAGGAGGGGTCCCATGATGGGCCAGCTGGTTTGGTGGCATGCGCCGAGGCCACCAGTCTCTATGGGGCCAGACTTGGGATCAGGTGACCGAAAGCCGGGACTCCACGTCTGCAGTTCTCTCTCATGGTCCCAGAGAAGAGGGGACAGTCACTGGGAATGATTTCAGTAGAAAGGAAGATTTCCATTCAGAGAATATTAACTGTCAAAGTGTCGAAGGGGGAAATAAACCTGAGCTTGGCGAGGGCCACAGTGACAGGCCAAGCTGGGCCTGGAGGCGCAGCCCGCGGCTCGTACCTTCTCATGCTTGGTGCCGATGAGGAGGTAGGTGGGGCTGTGCTCTGGTGGGTGGATCACCAGGGTGCAGTGGGAAGAAAGCAACCGCCTGGCTCCTGCAGTCTCGTAGTCCTCATCTGAGTCGCAGGATCGATCTACTTCCTCTACACGCGCGTCCCGCACAGGCAGGTGGCCCAGGGGTCGCTGCGGACAGAGCCTTGCATGAATGGGAGGGTCAAGGACGTGAGTGTCTCCTCTCTCCACAGCTCTGGGCTGTGGGGGGCTGGGAAGCATGGACATGGACAGATGGCAGATGGGGGCGGAAAGTGACTTGCATGGACAAGCAGCAGCAGACCACACAGGCCGCGTGCTCGGAGACGCGGTCAGTCTCTCTTGTTTGGGTTGTGGGATTCGGTGGGCAGCATGACGCTGGGCCCTGCCATCAGGACGCGGAGCCCCAGGAGTGCGGTTTGAGAGAAGCAGGGAGCAGCGACCAGGGGGAGGTCAAGGAAGTACCTTGTCCTCGTGGCTGCGGTAGTAGTAGAAGGTTTTCCCAACAAGAGCACACCAGACTAGCTTGGAGTGACCATGCTTTACCTGTGAGCCGGAAACAGATGAACTTTATCAGAACCAGGGTCCAGAGATAGGACCGGCCACACGCAGCCAGAGGGGGCCGCCAGACTCAGGTCCTCGGTGGAGATGCCGTTCAGACTCCTTCCAGCCATACCTCTTCCACAGTGCAGGCACCACGGTGTGTGCCACGTGGCATCCCTGCCACCCTCAGACCACTCGGTGACTCAAAGCCTGTCACTGACATCTGGCCAAGACCATCAGAGGTGCCCCCACAGCACGGGCAAGACAGCTTGCTGCTGGGCAGAGACCAGGGCTGTCAGGACACCACAAGGGGAAACGCCACATTAGGCGGAGCCCATAGGAACCGCCAGTCAGGGGAAGACACTTCGCACACTCGTGTGTGAGCGTGTGCCACTTCCTTTCTGGCTGTCCTGGTCAGTCCATTTTCTTGGGGTCCACAGATGCTGCTCTGCCCCCTCTGCAGCTTCTCTCTTTCCAAAGACATCTTCCGGCCAGGCCCGGACACCCCTCACCCACGCCTCTTCTCCCCACTGTTACTGCCAAGATGTGGGGGCACGGGGAATAACCCTCTGACCGGGTGAGCAACACATGCTTTCTTTCCAATCCTGAGAACAGTTTTTCAACAGCCCTGACCCCCGCTTCTGGGCAGTCACCACCATCACCATCAGCCGCGGACGGCCAGCTAATCAATCACAAGGAGGCTCCTGCAACAGGAGCCCCACTCCCTGGACCCCCACATGTGGCCCTGGCTCAGCAGCCTCAGCCCCTACCTTGGTCAGCCAGCCCTTCACAGCAGGCTTGCCGCCTCCTTGAGGCAAGGCTGGAGGCCCCGTGGCCTGCACCTGCAGCAGGCCCTGCAGGGCCTGGATCCACTCCTCCAGCAGGCCGGGCGAGTCGGCCATCAGGTAGTACGTCTTCTTCTCAGAGATGAGCTATGGAGGACCAGGAGTTGGAGTCAGCATGGCAAGACATGGCAAGACAGGCCCTGGGGTGGCTCAAATTCCTGAACCAGTGGGCCTTCCTTCTTGCTAGCCTATTGCTACCTCCCTTCTTTCTTCATCTTTTTCTCCTTCTTTCTTACTTTCATTCCATTTCTCACAGTCTACCCCTTTCTTGTACTTAAAATCTAGGGTCATATCCTAACGTTGATTTGAAGTCTTATATGTTCATTTTGCCATACCTTTGTCTCAGTCATCATATCTAAACCTGGCACCTAGCTGTGCTAGGTGTGGTGCCATATGCCTTTAATCTCGGCTCTATGGGAGGCTGAGACCGGAAGATCCCAAGTGTGAACATATCTGGGACAACTTAGCAACTCAGTGAGACCTTGTCTCAAAATAAAAGTGAGATGTAGCTCAGCACAAAGGCCCTGGGATCAACGCTCAATACCACAAAAACACAAAACAAAACCTAGCACCTAGGAGCAGGCTCACCTGAAATGTCTGCGCACCTTCCCCTCGAACAATTTGGCAATGAGAGTTCAGGTCCACTTGCCCCTGAGGCTGCAGGATGACATCATTCTGCAGAGAAAGGAACAGGGAAGGAAGCACCGCTGCACAGAGGCCCTCGGACACGGCGTTCACCCTCACACTCCACCAGGCCACAGGCCAGGGAGGGCCACGGCCTCCCAGGCTCTGTACGGTGCCTCACTTACTCTCGATCCTGACTCTGGTTAAATGGAGCCATAATTATGGTCACAGGTCCTTCTGCCCCAGCTCTCAAAGAAAGATAGATGAGCTAGTCAAAGGCCACTAAGTCATCGCTGACCTACAGAGCCAATAAATTCTTTGTACCAAGCAAAGCATGACAACACCTGCTTCCCAGTTACTCAAAGGCTGAGCCCAGGTATTAAAGAGCAGCCTGGTCTCAAACACACACACAGGCCCTTTCCACTATATCCTCAGGATGGCAAATAAATGGTTTGTATATCTCCATTACTGTCCTTTCCACTGTCATTACAGACACTACTAACTGATCATAGCATGCGTCTCATGGGGGAATACAGATTCAGAACCTTAACGTGGAGTTGGAAACAGCCACCACTGACCAGCTGGAGTTGTACAAAAGAGGCCTTTTTGCCTTCTTCACGTTAAAACTGGCTCTTAGCCCAGAATGGCGGCACACATCTGTAATCCCAACACATAAGGGGCTGAGGCAGGGGGCTCGCCAGCCTGGGGTACATAGTGAATTCAAAGCCAGCCTGAACTATGTAGGGAGATCCTGTCTCAAAAAAACTAAATGAATAAGTAAAACATTAAAACTGGCTCTCAGGGAGGTCCTGGCAAGAGAGTCTTCAACATCTGAGGTTCCTTCATCCCAGACAGTGGAGGAAGGAGGCAGAGGAGGCACCAGGCTTGTCAGAATAACCTGCAGGAGGTGAAGGTGACCCGGAAACTGCTTTTACAGGACCGGGAAAGCAGCTTCGGGGCCATTTACAGCAGTGAACACCTGTGAGCCCAGCCACTCCAGAGGCTGAGGCAGGACTGCAAGTTCCATACCAGCTTTGGCAGTTTAAGGATCCATCTCAAAGGATAAAAGGGAAAACCAGCCATAGTCACACACGCCTAGAATGCCAGCATGAGCCACCTAGTGGGTTTAAGGACAGCTTGAGCTCCACAGCAAGACCCTATCTCAAAAAATAAAAAGTAAAGAGATGGGGATGTTACTCTATAGAGTATTCTTTGGTTTGCTCCCCAGGAAAGGAAGAAAGGGAGAAAAGGGGAGGGAAGGGAGGAAAGGAAGGAGGGAAGAAAAGAAAGGAAGAGAAGGGAGTGGAAGGGGAGCAAGAGAAAAACACGTTAGTCTCAGAAGGAAGAAACTGCCGTGCCGACCGCCAGGCCTGGAGCTGGGCCTCAGGGAGCAGGTGTGTGGCCGCAGGGCCCTGCTGCTAGAGCCCCTGGCCCCTCAGGGGGCCTCTCCCCGCTGGCCACCCTCCTGCTCCCCTGCAGCTGGGTCGGGTGCAGGCCTGCTGACTAGTTGGGAGAGGCCCTCACCGGGGACTTGTAGTACAGAATCTGTCCCTGTCTCAGCACAAACCAGCGCCTCTTCCACGTCTTCACACGGCTGCCCATTTTCAGCAGGTAACTCGACTTCTCCGGTGACTCCTGAGGACACACGAGAAGAGGGGGACGGAGAGGACATCACCTGGGGCTCCTGGACACCACTGAGGCCAAATGGTCCACCTGGGTCACTGTGTCGTCCCTGGTTTTTAAAAAAGCAACTACTGGGGCCGGGGAGTTAGCTCAGTGGTTCCGGCGCCTGTCTTGCAAGCGCAAGGGCCCGGGTTCGATTCCCCGGTAACCACATAACAATACTGGGTGTGGAGACCCACACCCAGCAGCAACCAGTACCACATACCACGGTGCCGGGCGTGGTGGCTCACGCCTGTGGTCCCAGCACTCGGGAGGCAGAGGCAGGAGGATTGTGATGTGAGTTTGAGGCTGAGCTCAGGGCCAGCCTGAACCACAAAGCGAGACCCTGTCTCAAAAAACCTAAAAAAAAAAAAAAAAAAAAGCAACTACTGAGCCCCGCACAGGTGTGTTCAGAGGGCTTGGAGAGGAGTAAGGGGCTCAGAGGACTGAGGCCCCAGCAGTGGCGAAGATGACTCCTGGCCGGGGTTGGGGGCGCTGGACTGTATGCTCGAGAGGCTGGCCGCGACAAGGACTCGTGAAGCAGGTCGATGAGGTCAGGGCCATGGCTAGTGTGGGGTGCACATCGCACAGCCTCGGGCCTCCTGTCCATGACGGGGTGGCGACCACAAGGGGACCTGAGACAGGAAGTGCCCTGAGGCAGCACACAGGCTGTGCCTGGATGCAGGACCCGGGAGAGCTCTGGGCGCCCCTCTTCTTTCTCGTTCCTCTTCTTTCCCTAGGTCCACCTCCTAGCTCCTCTAACGCCAGGCACCTGCACCCACCCGTGCCCCTACTTACCGTGCCCAGGCCCTGCCCCTCCACGGAGTAGCACGAGGTGCGCTGCATTTTGTGCTCAGGCTCTGAGTAGTCGCTGTCCAGGGAGCAGGCATCAGGGGGAATGGCGTAGTCACCCTCGGAGCTCAGGGAGGACATGGAGACCCCTGACCACGGGACAAGGAGTCAAGGCCCCTCACTGCCCGGTACTCATGGCCAGGAGCAGCCAGGCCTCCATCCCCACCCTGGTCCCTGGGGCTGGGCTGAGACGCTTCACGCAGGGTACCAGGCCAGACCCAGCAGGGCCCTCCCGTCCCTCCTTGGCACAGTACCTCTCTTGACGGCGCGGGGGCTGCCCAGTCCGCTGGTCTTCCTGCACTCGGAGCAGGGGACTGACATCCGGAAACTCGCCTGAGAGCTGCAGTCATCGTCAGAGCCAGAGGACTCGTCCATGAAGGGCACACTGCTGATCTGCATGGCTTTCTGCAAGACACGACCTGCCTCGCTCTGCCCCGTGGCGGTGGCCATGGGGCACTGGGCAGACCACTGTCCCAGTGGGACCCATTCCTGGGTCCTTTACGTTGGCACTGTTGGGCCTCCAGCCCCCTACATTGCCTCCTGTGGGCCCCCAGAGCCATCCCATCCAGACTGCTCACTGCCCACCCTGACCTCACTCCCTACGTAGCGGGCCAGAACGTAGGGCCGGAGCTTTGCAATGGGGGTGTGGGATATGGGACAAGGGGGCATCTTCCTGAATGGCAGACCTCTGAAAATACTGGCCACCTCAATGCTGGTGAGAATATGAGGAGATTCTGGGGATGTCCCACGCTGTGGCAAAGCATTTGCATTTACTTAATTGCTTTTTAAAAATGTGTGTGTGTTGGCCAGGGGTGGTGGTGCACACCACACCTGTAATTTCAGCACTTTGGAGGCAGAGGCAGGAGGATCGCTGGAAGTTTGAGGCCAGCCTGGGCTACCTAGTAAGACTATATCAAGGAGGAAAAGGGAAATAAAATATGAATGACTGAGAATACAGCTCAGTCCAAAAGCTCTGGATTCAATCCCTGGCGCTACAAAAGCAGAAAATAAGTGTGCGTGTTGTTTTATGGAAGGATATATGTATGTTTGTGTTGCTAGGAATCAAATATCAGGCCTCATACAAGTTAAGTCAAAATTGACAACCTTTGTGTCATTTTCCCAGAGATTCTGCCTCTAGTGTGCTATGGAAATATGTACATGTTAGTGCCCGAGTAACCGCACACTGCGGCTATTACTGTAGAAAAGATAAGGACACAGTCCTTTGTAAACACATGGAGGGCATGTCCTATGGGCAGCACAAGGAGGCACTGGCATGTGGCAGAGTGCGCTATCGGGGAAGGCACAGGACGCAAATCACACGACCCTCTGCCTTCTGTAGAACTGGAGGTTGAGCCTAGACGGAATGTCACAGTGACCTACATTCCCAGACCTTTATTTACTTCTCTTAGAGACAAGGTCCTCTTAAGTCCCTAAGAGATCAGGCTGGCTCGAACTGTTGGCCCACTCAGCCTCCCCGAGTCCTGCAGTGCTGTGCCTGGCGCACAATCCCCTCTGTGCACGTGAGTGTGTGGTGCGCACACTTTCACATATGCACAAGGTTGAAGGACAAGAGGGAAGGACAGACAGAGTGCTTCCAACTATACACACAGATCCCTTCTCGTAAACGCGGCAGAGGGCTGTGCAGAAAAACGTCGGACACTCATGACAGCTGCTTCTACCATTAGGAATCAGAGAAAACAGCAGGAGAGGGAATTTCACTTTTGCTTTCTTATTTTTCTATGAAAAATTTTGCCAAGTATGACTATATTCAAAAACTAGTAACAAAAAGTCAAAGTATGTATAAAAACATAACGTGGCAGTTATATCTGATTTTGTCTTGAAAAGCACAGTCATGTAATGAGAACGTGTCTAAACACGAAGAAGTACAGGAGGGAGCCAAGCCTGACCTCTAATTTCTTACTTTGCTCACAGTTATATGGACTCAGAGTTTTGTCAATGCAGAATTTTTATAACCAAAACAATAAATAATAAACACTGTCTGGCTGAGCTCCCTCCCTGGGCAGTATGCGCTGAGATGGCCGCTCCTGACAGGGAGCCCTCGTGTCAATCTTACCCCTTTCAGTGCTGCGTAGACGGGCACAGTGACGTGCTTGTAGGCCAGGCCGCAGGAAGTGCCAGGGCACACAAGGGCAGGGGCGCTTGGAGCTGAGGAGACAGGGTGAGGGGCGCTCGGGGGAACAGCCAGGAGGGGTCTGGGCAGCCAGGAGGGGACCGGGCCTTACCTCCGCTCCTCCCTTACATGACAGCGAGGCCACCCCAGTGGAATCCCAGTCTTGCCCTCTAACCATTTTCTCCCCCATCCACCAGCCTGGTGGTGCCCTGTCCTCTCTGAGGAGAGTTACAAACCACGAACAGAGCCCGTTGCTGTGGGGCTGGCAAAACAGAAGACCCGTGGGCAGAACTCATCAGATCCAGGGCCTGGGGCGGAAGGGCAGGGGGGCCCTCCCAGCTCAGGGACTGGTCTGTCCCTGGCCAGCTGCTTCCCCTCCTGTCTAGGCCTCGAGCTCCATGCAGACCCGGGGTGTCGCAGTGGGCCACATGCCCACCCTCCCTGCCGTGTGCTGCTCACTCAACTCACCACTGCAGCACACACCACTTGGAGGTGGCACTTCTGACACCCGCATGCCCGACGTCGCCACTGCGTATATGCGGCTCTCCTGAAAAGACACCCAAGACTCAGGGCCAGGACTGAGCCCACAGCAGCTCCCAAGTAGAGAAAGAGTTTGGCTTTGCAAGCGGGCAGAGTGCGGCACATATCCAGGGCGGGCGGGGTGTGTGCTGAGGGCTCTGGGGCCAGTTTCTTCATTTCCAGCCTCACTCCGCTCAGCAATAAGGCGGGACAACACTGACCTAGGAGGCTGCTCTGCCCTCAGGTGAGAGTTACTGGCAGCATTAAGACCTGGAGGCCAGGAGCCCCAGGCCCCGGCCACTCCTCTCCTGTTTCCACCCTGACCCTGGGGTGGACAGGAGGTTGGGTCAGGAACCTGTGTCTCAGAACCTAACCCACTTGGAGGCCTGTGAGCCTCGGGAGCCCCCTGAAGCTGGCAGGGTTGACAGTGAGGAAGTACAGGCTGAGGGCAGCTCTTTCTGAGCCAGCTATTGCATTAGGAATGAAGACACAGGTTTCCTCACAGCATTAAGGTAAAGTCAGGGCTGGGCTTCAGGGCAACCCAGCGCCTGCTTAGCCTGAGCTCACTGGCCCTGAGGGGAGCCCGGGTCTCCAGGCCTGGCCAGCTCTGGCCTCTCAATCCCGGGGCCAGTGGCGCCCAGGCCATTCCAGAGCTGTTTACTCCCTTCACCTAGAGGAAAAACAAAGGCCTCTCAGGTGAGGGTGAGTCACAGGGGCTGACTGGCCTCAGGGAGGTGGCTGGGGCAGTGGGCAGGAAGGGGTGGGCTGTTTACGGGTGTGGCCCAGAGTTGGGCAGCAGGACAGTGGGAGCTGGGGGACAGAGGAGCAGCTAGGACAGGGCAGGAGTGCAGGGTGCGGGATGCTTGTGCTTCTGCTCGGAGTCCCAGGTCCCAGCAGAGGGTGCAGGGGAGGCCTGATGCTGGCCCTGAACATCTGTACTCCAAGCATACAGGGATACCCAGGTGGGCCGTGTCATCTGGAGCATTTTACTGTTTTTGCCTGTTTGGTTTCTGTTTGTTTCTCATTACGTTACACAGACTGGTCTTGAACTACTGGCCTCAAGCGACCCCCCTGCCTCAGCCTTCCAAGTGCTGGGATGACAGTGTGGTCCACAGTGTCCTGTGCCTGGCTGAGGCATCTCTCTTCGCTCTCCTTCTCTCCCTCACTTCCTCTTCCGGCACCAACTGAACACGTAAGCTCAGAAGAGCCCCTCAGCCTCACGGCAGACGGCGGTATCTTGGCCAAGTGGTAGCATGAGGGCCGCTGAGACCTTCCACCACCCCCTCCCTCACTCTCTGCATAAGGCTCCAGAGCAAGACAGCAGCGACTCAGAGGAGGCCAGCGGGGGCGGGCACTGCACCCGCTGTGTCCTGACCTGGGGGCCTGGCCGTGTGGCGACCCCCTGAACCCGGTGAACCAGGCTGTCATGAGAGCTTCCTGGAAGGTGCTGCTGGAGGAGCCCCCAGGCAGTGGCACCACAGAGGACCCGCTCCTTCTGCTGCCAGGTTGATGCTCAGCTGGCCCCGCCCTGCACCCCCCCCAGCACTGCCCCACATCACATCCGGTCTGAGCGTGGGCTCCAGACTCGTGTGCCTTTGCCACATCCTAGCACATCTGCAGCTGGCCCTCTTGCTAACTGACACGTGACCATGGGCAGGGATGGCAGTTTGTGCTCCTCCTGGGAGACCCAGCGTGACTCCTCATACTCGGGGACCCTCCCCACTGCCAGGCCCTGTGCTAAGCCTCAGGCTCCGTCACCCTCAGCACTGACCTGTGGAGTACTACCAACATTTTACTTGCCCCTTTTTACTTTAAAATTTTATCTCAGAAAATATGGAATACAAAAGTAGAAAAGCAAATGGGCCCGGGATTTAGCTCAGTGGTTATGGCGTCTGCATGGCAAGCGCAAGGTCCCCAGTTCAATCCCCAGTACCACACACCACAGTTCTGGGCATGGTGGCTCACGCCTGTAATCCCAGCACTCAGGAGGCAGAGGCAGGAGGATTGCTGCAAGTTCAAGGCTAGCCTGGGCTACATATGAGCTCAGGGCCAGCCTGTACCACAAAAGCAAGACCCTGTCTCAAAAAAAAAGTAGAAAAGCAAGACAGGTATAGTAGTGCACACCTGTGGTCCTTGTATTCTGGAGGCAGAGGCAGGAGGATCACAAATTCAAAACCAGGCTGCGCATCTTAGTAACTTACCAAGACCCAATGTCTAAATAAAAATGTGCTGGGGATACAGCTCAGTGCGAAGGCACATTAGATCCCCATACCCCCAATCAAGAACAGCATGAAGTGTGATGCCTACTGCCGGCTGAAGTGGGTACGCGTGTGCGGTCTTGTTTGGTCTGTGTCCCCCGTGAGACATCAGGTTATTCCATCCAGTGTTTCAGGGAGACTAAGGGCTCAGAAGGCCAAACAGCACCATCTGTGAGTCACTTACTACCTCGCAAGATCACCAGGCCCAACAGGTCTAACCCTCACAGCACCCCTGGAAAGCAGTCACTCTCACCACCGTTTAGAGGGACAGTGAGGCACTGGGGTCCCACACATTAAGCTGAAACAAAAGCTGTGCACCTGTGCCACTGGGCCTGGGGGCACCATGTGTGCCCGGCTTTGTGCCGCACTAGTGGGTGCCGTGGGCAGTTTCCCGGCTCTGACCTCACGCTCAGCCCGTGTGCATACACGTTAGCTGTCAGCTTGTCTGGGTTAAGACACGAAGATGGTCACAGGCAAATGTGCTTTAGGAGGAGGCGGCCGCGACAGCCATGCCAAGGACAGATCGCTCCGGCACCTCCTCCGCACTGCTGCCTGGCTGCCGTGAATGGAGCAACTTTGTGGCCCGCCCCACTAGGAAACCTCTGAAACCAGGAGCAAAGACACCCTTCCTCCATCAGGCGGGGCCGGGTGCTCGGGGCCACGCGGAATGCTGCCCCTCCAGCCCGGGCTGCCTCTTACCCAGGATGGAAACCTGTGCAGAGGTGGTGTGGGCGGCTTGTTCCCCAGCCCCGCTTCCTCCAGCTCGGTGCTGGGGGCCTTCAGGCTCTCCCGCTCTTCTTTCCCTGCGGGAGGCAGCTCCCCCATCTCCATCTTTTCTGGCTCTTCCCGGAAGTCAGCACCGGCCTCCAGTTCGGAGCAGTGAGCCGGGCAGAAGACTGGCAGGGCCCCGGTCTCAGCATTCACCACATGCTCAACGCGCACGGGGCCAGCCTGGGGCTGACTGTGGTGCCTTCTGGGCCCCTTGGGGCCATCCCGGGGGGTGCTGGGAGCCCGCACCTTTGGCAGGGTCAGGCTGCTGCCAGGGCCACCTCCCCTGGGCAGCCTCTCCTGGGCAGCGGCCAGGCCCTCCCCCCAGGAGGCTGAGCCCCGTCTATGGGCGCCAGGCTTCGTACACAGCTGGCTGGGGTAGCAGTGCTCACTTTCCAGGTGCACTGGAAGCACCTGGGCCTCTGCCATTGCTCTGGGAGGGCAGGTGCCAGAACCAGAATCTTCTGCAGGGCTGCTGGCTTCAGACAGAAAGCCCTTGCTCTCAGGAGCACCCAGAGAAGCTGCAGGAGCAACCGCCTTCAAATCCAGGGCCTCGGGACCACTGTCCTGCCCCGCAGGCTGAGCGCTTGACTCTTCAGGCACAGACGCCAGCTCTGGGGCTCCCTCAGGGGTCACCTGCAGCTTCTGCAAAGGTGTCACCTGAAGGGCTGAGGTTGGGACAGAACAAGGGCAGTGAGAGCTCCATCCCCCACCCCGCCCACCCCCACACTCTGCACACATAACTCACACAGCCCAGACCCGCCCAACCCCCCCACTCACACCACCCACAACTCACATCCTGGGCCCACACCACAGCCTACCTTCCAGTGCAGCCTGAAGGGCTTCCACCTGCTCCACCAGGTGCTGATTACAACTTTTCAGCTGCTGATTCTCCATCTCCAGCTGGGGAAACAAACAATGAAGATTTAGGGGGCTGGTGATGCAGCTCAGGGACAGAGCTCTCTCCTAGCTCAAGGCCTTGGTTTGATTCTTGGAGCTGTAAAGGAAGAACCAAAGAGGCGCCTGTCTTGCAAGTGCAAGGACCCAGGTTTGATCCCCGGTAACCACATACAATACTGAGTATGGAGACTCCCGCCAAGAAGCAACCAGTACCACACACCACAGTGCCGGGCGTGGTGGCTCACGCCTGTAATCCCAGCACTCGGGAGGCAGAGGCAGGAGGATTGCTGTGATGTGAGTTGGAGGCTGAGCTCAGGGCCAGCCTGAACTACAAAGCGAGACCCTGTCTCAAAAAAAAGAAAAAAAAAAAAAGAAAGAATGAAAGAAAATGGAGATTTAGAATACACAGCACTTCAGGTAAGACTAAGCGCTCAAGGTCTGAAAGAGGACTTGGTATTCTCCCGAGCCAGCACTGTCCTCCCCGGGCGTCCCACCCTGCCCTGCCCTGTCCTTCCCGGGCCACTCTCTAGACCGAGACAGAATCCTACTCGGCAGCCTGCACTTTTCTCACTTCTAGGGTTTTTGTTTTGTTTGGTTGGGCTGACTTCTTTCCTGCACTGGGGATGAACCTCAGAAGCACTGAGCTGCGTCCTCGCCACCACACCCCCTTCAGACAGGGCCTCGCCCTTTCAGGCCTCCAAACTAGTGGGGATCACAGGTGTACACCACCATACATGGCTTATTTTTACCTTTTTAAAGTTGTGAGATATGAGCCACTTCCCACATCAATGACCAGCCTAAAAAATGATTCTGAAACTGCTCCTTAGATAACTGCTCCCAGGTTAACGGACAGAAGTTGGAGCCAGGTACTATATATAGCACATGCCTGTTATCCCTGCACTCTGGGAGGCTGAAGCAGGAGGATCTTGAATTTGACTCCTGCCTGCGCATCTGTGCAACTTAGCAAGATCCTGTCTCAAAATGAAATTTTTTTAAAATTAAGAAAGCCTAGGGAGGTAGCTCAGTGTGAAGGCCATGTTCTATCCCCAAAATGAAAAATATTAGCTATGACAAAAATTGCCAGCACCCACACAACTCTCAGACTGGGCCATTTACAATCACACACACACACACACACCCACTAAAGGTAACCATCATTCTGAGATCACCACATTCACTTCTGCACTTTCTGGCTTTTACCATCTTGGCACACATCCCACAGTGGTTTCCTTGTGCCCGTTTTTGAACTTGGATGAAGCACACAGTATGGACCTCTCGTGGTGTCTCTTGTTCCTTCTTTCGCCTATGAAATCTACTCTCAGGGTGGCGCATTTTCCTTTGAGTTAAATCCAGAATACTCACTGAGCGGCGGTTAGCAAGGGCCACCTGGGGCGTGGATACAGAGGTAAACCAGGCATCACTTCCGTCCCCAGAACCTTAGTCCAGCAAGCCACTGGACGGGGGCATCTGGAGCAGGAAGGAGAGGCCGAAGCCCGCGTCCTCCGGCAGAACTGAGCCACCTGTCTTGGGAGGTGGAGCCAGAGGAGAGCCTAGCTTCCTTTCCAAACTGCAAACCCCTTTCCTCTTGTTTTGTTTTTGTTTTTGCAGCACTGTGAATGGAGTATGGGGCATTTGCACTGAGCTCCTAGGTCCCTTTTTATTTTTTATCTTGAGACAAGGTTTCATTCAGTTGCCCAGTCTGGACTAGAACTTGTGACCTTCCCGTTTCAGCCTCCCGGGAATGCAGGGATTACAGGTACGCGCCCCATACCCGGCTGTGTTTTGACAGCAGCCCTGGAGCTTCTGGGCCTAAGCTTCTCAAACACAGCGACAGCAACTGACCGACTCCAGACATAAATGAATGGAGAAGGAAAGGGAACAGAGGTGCCAGGTACTAGGCAGTGCGGGCACAGACCAGGAGCCGTGGAGGAGGGTTCTGGGGTGGTGAGACATCTTGGAAACAGTGGAGATGGTTACCCACTTTGTCCATGTGCTTAAATGACACAGAATTGTGAGCTTTATAAAAGTGGTAAAAATGATACATTTGTGTAGATTTTACCACAGTTTTTAAAAAGCTAAAAAGCTCTGCCCGGGCAGACTGATACAGAAACGTCCAAGGTGCCCTGGCTGGCCTCAGTGGCTCCCTTCTCATGCCCACAATGTCCCCGTGCTGTGCCCTGGGGCTACGGTGGGCACGGGAGTCCCTCATCTAGGGAACAGTGCAGCTGGGAGGGCGGCCCTCCGGGGGCGCCGGCAGGCAAAGCCCATCCTCGGGGAGCTGCCCTGAGCCTTGCAGACCCTGCTCGGGCGGGCAGCCCCTCCCTCAGTCAGCCCACGAGGGCTTGGAAATGAAACAGATGAGTGAAGTGAGGGCAAATAATTCTTTAAAGAAGAAAAACATAAAAACAAGAAGTTAAAAAGAGTGCAGCAGGATGAAGAAAGAGGACGGAGTGGACAGCAGCCTGAGCACGCTCCCCAGAAGGAACCTGAGGCCTGGCCAGAAGTGATTCATCCTCTCTTTCTTTCCAAACTTACACCCGGCACCACACGGGGCAGGGGCTCCAGGGAAAATGATCAGGAAGGAAGCAGAGCCATGCTGCCCATGTTTACACTGAACATAAGACAAGGGGACAGGCCAAGGCTAGGCACTCAGGGAGGACCCGGCCACGCCCGACCCAGCCTAACAGGCCCGAGGAGCTCCCCACGCACCTCTGTTAGCTTCAGCGCCACCCACTCCTTAATCTTTGCAGCTTTTTTTTGCACAATTTTTGCTTCCTCAGCTCTCATCTGCTTCTGCAAGAAAGACAGGGACTTGAGTCAGTCACAGCCTCACAGGCAGAGTGAAGGGTGAGGGCTGCGAATCCAGAAGAAGCCACAGGCCTGAGTGTGAACAGCTCAGAAGAAAAATAAAGCTACATTCTTACAAATCCCAAAGCCCAGAGGATGAGAGCACTAAATCTACATCCTAAGTATAAATTAGTATATGACTAAAAATAATCCCTTAAACAGAATCAAAAGGCCAGTTGAGAAGGATTTACAACACAAATTATATGCGTAAAAGGCCATTGGGAATGAACACTCTGTTATCTGTAAAGAATATGAACAGGGTATCAACAGTAAGGTAAAGATTAAATTAAAAACATAAAAAGCCACAGGTAGAAAGCACTGCTAAGATCGGCTGGACCTCAAAGAGACTGAACACCCCAAACAGGAAGTTGCTGACTGACTGTGGGCCCTGCTTTCTGCAACGGGTGGCGCTCTAGCCACCTCTAGAGGAGGTGGGCAGAAGAGATGACGTAAAGGGAGGGGCAGAACTCCGAAGGACCCATGACACTGTGGAGGAGGAGGCTCTGCACAGGACCTGGCAGAGGGCATTCCAGAAGTCCTCTCACCAGCCAGCACCTGGAGTCCCTGCTAGCAGGAGGCTCAGGTAGGACTGAGGCTTTGAGGGCAGCCTGGGAATGTCTACACAAAACATACTCTGGGGATTAAGAGTGTGGACTAGTGGCCTCTCCTGGGATCCACGTGCTCAGGAGGACAGGCCTCGATCTTCACAGGAGTGACAACTTTGGCCTCTGTGTGCTCAAGTTCATTAAGAAACTCCAGCCAAACAGCTGACAAGGACAGATCATCTGGGCCTGTGCCGCTTGGTCACACTGCAGCCAAAAAGTGTGCAGCACACAGTGGCAGGACAGAAGGCCACCGTGGAGAGGAAAAGCTTTCTTTACCATGTTCAGACCACAAGGCTGGTACTATCCCCAGATTACTAGCCTCATTCTCCCTAAAGCCCTAAGAAGTGTTATAACGTCCATTTTATAAACAGAGAAAATGAGAATCAGTGACTTTTTGGGACATGCACTTACTCTAAATCAGGCTGCCCCTGAACTCGCCATGTAGCCCAGGCTGGCCTTGAACTAGCTGTATTCCTCCTGCCACAGCCTCCCCAGTGCTGGCATTTCCGAGTGTGTGCCACCATCCCTGGTTTGAGAGTAAGTGACTTAAGCAATAGGCCCACAGTCAGAGAGCAGCAGATGCTGGAAGTAGGACTCAGGCCGGTGCAGTCCCCAGCGGCACGAACGGGCAGTGTGTCTGCAGCGTCTCTGCCTCTACGTCCCTTGCATCGCTTCTGCTGCAGATGCACAGGGACCCTCCACACAGCACAGGCTCACGCAGCCTGCGCTCCCCACCAACGGGAGGCAGTGGAGGGCTGTGTCCTACCTGCTGCTCCAGCTGTGCCTCCAGCTGGCTTATGAGCGCCGCCTGGCCCCGCGTGGCTCTCAGCAATTCCT
The DNA here is from genome assembly GCA_004026965.1 of Petromus typicus. Lineage (NCBI taxonomy): Eukaryota > Metazoa > Chordata > Mammalia > Rodentia > Petromuridae > Petromus > Petromus typicus. The sequence continues at coordinate 60,233 of PVIR01004990.1, forward strand.
GGTATTTCCGGTGCAGGCTGCCTGCGGAGTCTGCGTCCCTCAGACTGGACAGCTTCACCCTCTCTTCCATCACACCCATCTGAAAGGTGCCAATGGCCCCGTGAGGCCCCACCCTGCGCAGCCATGTGGACAGTGGCCTATGACACGGCTGCAGGCAGGGCCCTCCCACGACAGCTGGGCCAGTCTCTGAAGGGACCACTCACTCGGCTTTTAACAGGAGGAGCTGACAGGGACAAACTAGTTTCTCAGATGAGAAAGATGAGCGCAGGGTGTCAGTTGGCTGTGACTGCTCACGGCAAGGCGTGCCCTCTCTGGACTCAGACCTGCCCAGGCTTCCCTCACACAGGAGCCCCATGCCCGAGTCTGTCAGGTCCGGGACACAGTGACCCTCCACCCTCTAAGGCCCATCAGAGCCATGAGCGCCAACACCCCTTACCTGGCTCTCTGCCTTCTCGGCTCTCTCCTCGGCTTCCAGGAGCCTCTGCTCCAGCTCCTGCATCTACCCAGAGGAGGAGGGGGGAGATTAGGCACACTATCCAAGCAGCGGGTGGGCACTGCCTTGCAGTGCAGCTCTGTGCTCCCTGATCCTGAGTGTCCTGGGGCAGATGAAGGGCTGTGGGGCCTGAGAAAGCGACAGCCCAGCTTCTGCCCTGTGCAGGGTGGCGGGAAGGGCCGGCTCCCGACCCATGTTGCTGCTCCTCATCTTGACTGAGCCGGGTGAGGTAGCACATGCCTATAAAGCCCGCACTCGGGAGGCAGAAGCAGGAGGATCAATGTGGGTTTGAGGCCAGCTTGGGCTATACTGCGAGGCTCTGCCTCAAAGACCAGAGACTACAAGGAAACACTGAGTGACAAGGACTTGCAGCAAGTCCCTCGCTGACCTTCAGCTGCATGCATGCTCTAGCTCCACACAGGACACAGGGCTTCCACAGCAACGCTGACTGTGGTGACCTGCAACAGTGTCTAACATTTTCTAACTTTATCTGACGAAAAACTTGTCTTCCTATTTTGAGAAGAAGACCATGCCAGAGCTGGCCATTTTCACCCAGGTCGAGTGGCCAGCAGCCCCGGCGCCCCGCACCATCCTGTGTGTGTGGCAGGAGGGGCGAGGCACTGTCCGCGCCAGGCCCGAGGTTGCCAGCTGGTCTGGCGGCTGCCGCCCCGTCAGTCCTGTCCCCCCGCCAAGGACACCTGACACTCAGGCATGTTGTGTTCATTCTTGTGCCGGTCCGGTCTGTTTTTCTCTAGAGTGACTTCTGAACACTGAAAATATTCTGATGAGCAACGACTATTTTGAGCAGCACAACTACACACGTCTGCTCCTGCCCTCGGCAGCCGACATTCTGCTGCCCTGGTTTAAAAAGAGCATTTTCAGCTTAAGCTTCCCTCGTGGTTATCACAAGTCTCTACTGCTGCCGGAGTGCACCGAGATGTGTCCACTTCTGGAGTGTTCAAACTCTCCTTTTAACCCCAGCGTCGACACCTGTCACTTGGGCAGATCTCTCGGGGCCATGCCTGGGCTGTGACAAGAGGCACTATGGCGGGCCACATCCTCAGCTGTCCTCCTCGTGTGTGGGTCTGGGTGACATCAGCCAAGGAGGCATTGAGTTTAGGCAGCTGACAGGGATCCACTTTCACAGCTGCTTCAGAGCTGGCTGCAGCAGCCTGAGGAAATGTACTTGTCACCAACCTGACGGCATTCAAGCCCCGTGTCCACAGCTCCTGTCCTGGGCGGGGCTGTGATGGGAGGAACAACAGCCTCCCCTGAAACTCAGCAGTAGCCTGACAGCCACTCAGCCCGGTCTCAGGTGCTCCCTTGTGAAAGGGCCCAGCGGCCCCATAGTCACTCTGGTTTTTTTTTTGAGACAGGGTCTCGGTGTGTGGTTCAGGCTGGCCCCGAGCTCAGCCTCCAACTCACATCACAGCAATCCTCCTGCCTCTGCCTCCCGAGTGCTGGGATTACAGGCGTGAGCCACCACGCCCGGCACTGTGGTATGTGGTTCTGGTTGCTGCTGGGTGTGAGTCTCCACGCCCAGTATGGTATGTGGTTACTGGGGATCAAACCCCGGTCCTTGCGCTTGCAAGACAGGCGCCGGAACCACTAAGCTAACTCCCCGGCCCCCCACTGTCACTCTGCACACACTCAACGGACTGGGCCAGGTGAGAGCAGAGCCAGGGTTCTGGGACCCACTGACCCCGCTGCCTCGCCAGTGTGGACAGAAAGACGCCCCCACCCCAGACCTGCTGCGATGCCCACACGGACCTCGTGTGGAGCGCACATGTCCGGCCCAGACTTGACGGTTTATAGCTCTGGGTTTGGCTTTACAAGGGCGACACTTCAGGGCATAGGCCAGTTTGCCTTGGACGGTCCCCACACTGCTGGTACTGATACCTCTTCCCTGTTCTTCCTCAGAACATACTTGTTCAGGTGAGACTATGTCATCCAACTCAGGATTCACCTAAAGAAGCAATGGATTGAAGCCAAGGGCTGCCAACCATGAGCCTTAACAGCATCTATAAGACGTATAGCGTTCCAGCCCACATGCTTATGATATACACAGCTTTATTTGATCCATATTTAACTGCAAAGTCGAATTTCTCTACAAATGTACCTAATATGTTTGCTTGTCTTTGCTCCATCTCATCCACCGGTGTGCGGGGGCCTAATCGGGCTACTGCCCACTCTGCAGCTCCAGATCCATCTCGGTGCTGCATCCAGACGATATCTTCAGCTCTGTCTTCATTCACTTTATCTGTCTCTGACAGTGCCTAATCTGATACTGAAGCAATCTACCCGTTCTAAAGTTATTTTCACTCTAGGCATGATGGTGCAGGAGACTGAGTCAGGAGGATTGCTGCCAATTCGAGGCCAGCCTGGGCTATGTAGTCAGTTCAAGGCCAACTTACACTACATAGCCAGAAATTTTGGTGAAAACAACTTCTCCTTGAAAGAGAAAAAAGATACTCACCTGAAAATTCTACTTGGCTTTAAGGTTTACTTGACCTTTCTGGATACTGTCTTACTCTTGTCTCTCAGTTGCAGTTTCCTGCAGCGTCTTGGACAGTTTTGAACCCGTACCTGGCAGTCTCTCATCCACAGTTGGTTCCCAGAGTGCAGCTGTCTGCGGTGGGTGTGGACTCCCTGCTGCAGACCGGCCCAGGCAGGCAGTCACTGTGCTCACAGACCCCTGTGTGGATCCTGTGCAGTCTGGACCAGACTTCACGGAAGCACTCCAGAGCCTCCCACACCGGGTAGTATAACCCTAGTGCTGAAGCACGGTCAGCGCTGGGCTCTTGCAGACCTTTTCTTTGCTTCTGCTTTTCTCTCCCTGGGCTCTAAGCATGAAAAGCTGCCGCCACCCCTGGGTGAGCAGGGTCTGTCTCCCTCACTCACCTGTTCTCTCAGGTGTGTGGTGACAGCTACGACTTCACCTAAGGCCTCGTCAGCTCGGACCTTGACAGCCAACCCCTCTTGCCCTCCAGGGCCCAGCCACAGGGGCGGGCACCAACCCTGGGCTCCACGCTGAGCCTCGGTTCCCTCTTCATTCTGCTCTTGGTCGGCTCTCACAGTGGGCTCTGCTTCACCTTAGATTCTGATGTGTTCTGAGACATGTGTGGTTGTTTTCTCCAGGCTAGTCTCAAAGGCCTGAGCTCAAGGCGTCCTCCTGCCTCAGCTTACCAAGTGGCTGGGATGACAGGTGTGTTTGCTTGTGCTTTTCAAGTTATTTTGGTGTCTCTTCCCCTGGTGGATACCTCCTTACTCCTTGCCCTCGCGTCTACCTCCAATATCACATAAAACCACTTTCTGGGAGTATTAGCAGCACCCTGAAAACCTGGGTCATGAGGACTGAGGGGGGCCCAGGAACGCTCTTAATTAACTCAAAGTACCCTGGGAGATTCTGCCCACACCTCCAGCACCACCTCTAAGCGGCTGCCCTGTCCTGAGGGTGCTGACTCCTCTCTTTCCTGACAATGTTTGGAAGCACCCAAGGGACCGGTCAGTATCTTACAGCTGGAAACAACAGACATCAAGGCCCAGAAGTTTTGGTACAGGACTGGCTGGGCATGGTAGTACATGCCTATCATCTGAGACCCAGGAGGCCGAGGCAGGAAGACTGCTGTGAGTTCAAGACTAGCCTAAACTGCCGAGTAGAACTCTGTCTCAGGAGAAATCAGAAAAAAAAAGTTCTAATCCAGGCTGGTCCAGAGTGCCTGCCACACCAACTTGCATCCCTGAGTCCAGGTTGTGAGACTGTCAATACAACAAGGTATGTATTTCACCCTAACCAATCAGGGCTCTGCCAGTACCTAGAAATAGGATTTTACTTTTGTGACATCAAAGAAAGGTTTGCTGAGCAGAGGAGGTAAAACTATAAAAAATGGACAATTTCAGAGGCAGTGCAAGGAAGTAAACTCAGGACCTTGCACTTGCCAGACAGGGGCGGCACCACTAAGCTACATCCCTGGCCCCTGGATGAGTTATCCATACACATTTTTATTTTAAGTGCAGGTGATTCTCTAGATGAGTCCTGCTCCAAAATGCCTCTGAAAGTCAGGTGTTTGGAGCAGATCTTCCCACAGAAACTCTATGAAAAGTGGTTGGTTTCCTAGAGCAGCCATCCAGGCCTGCAGAGATAACTGTTCCCCCTTTAAATAGACTCTGTGCCAGGGGCATATGTGATTGGAAATAAGTCGAGAGGAAGATCTTCGAGTCCTTGTCTTCGAGGGCTACACGGCTAACAGGTAAGTGGCCGGGCCAGGCAGCGCTGGCTCCAACCCTGGGTGTCTCCAGGCCAGTGAGCTGCAGGGTGGAGACCTACACTCTTCTCTCCTAAACATCACTGAAAAGAGAAAGGGAGTAACAGGGCCTCAGGCAGGCTGGGGCGGGGTGACTCAAGAGATGACAGAGGACCTGGGTTCCAGGCCCTCTGCTGGACCCTGGAAGGCACAGAGCAGGAGCGCCACAGGTCAGCGCAGTAAAGGGCCTGGCTCCATCTAAAACCAAAAGAACCGCCTTGGGTTTCACTTGGAATATGTGGAAAAGCGTGGGATGGAGAATAACTCTGGCCCTCTCCCCCAGGCCCGCCAGCCCGGACTCACCTTGTCAGCCAGCAGCTCCCTGATCTTGCTGGCCTGGAGGCGGAATCGGAAGAGCTGCGTTTCCAGGGTCAGGCAGCGTTTCTGCCAGTCCACATTGGTCCGGGGGTCCACCCTGAGTTCTGCCATGATGAGATCAGCTCTTGGGTATTGCTGGGAGCTCTGAGAACCAGCACAGAAAAAGGAAAAGAGTAAGTGTGAGGAGCGCTGTGTGGGGAAAGAGGAGGAGCCAAGGGAGGACAGAGGACAGGGCTCGGAGGGAGTGGTCGTGGCCTCCGGCCTCGCTCCCAATCGGCCAGGTGACAACCTCAGGAAGCCACAAAACTGTAAGGACGGTGTGGTCTGCTTCTCACTGCAGCGAAAACAGGCCCTTTCTTCACTCAGTCAGCCATTTGTGTTAGTTACTTCTCTCTGGCTGTTGAGATAAAATATCCAGCCTTCACAGTGAAAGGGAAAGATTTGTTTGTCTTACACTTGGTAAAGGTTTCCGTTCATAACTGTCTGGATCCAGGGCAGGATGGCAGAGGGGGATGGTTCAAGGTGGTGGGAGACAGCAAAGGCCACAGAGACCGAAACAGACTCTTCCGGTCCCTTTTATCTTATTCAGATTATTTAGGGGGAGGGGCAGCACGTACACTCTCAATCCTAGTGCCCTCAGGCCTAGCTCCACCTTGAATAAACCACACGTCCCGAATTCAGCCCCAGACAAAATAGCTCCCATGAGGCTTTGGGGGCCATGCAACAGCCATGCATGTGCCAGACACTGTTCCCGGCCCAGATGAACAAGAGTAAAAGAGTCCCCGGGTTTGAGTTTTTCAAGGAACTCCACTTACAAAATTAAAATGTGAGCCAGGTGCACACCTGTGATGCCTACTACTACTCAGGAGGCTGAGGCTGGACGACTGCCAAGGTCAAATCCAGCCTGGGCAACTTAGCAAGGTCCATTCTCAAACTAATAATAAAAAAAGGGGTAGGGGGCAGCTCAGCACTTCCTGGGTTCAATTCCCAGCATTGTAAAATAGTGGTAATGTAATAATCACGTGATCACAACTGCCATTTGGTATGTGATAAACGGAAGCAGGGGTCACGGTATTTAGGAAAGGCTTAAAAATGGGTGACAGACTCATCTAAGTTCACACAGCCGGCCGGAGGGACAGTCCTGGGTTCCAGTGTTCTGGCCCTTCTGATACCTACGTGAATGTCAGATGGGGAAAGTGAAAGGATATTGTGAAGGATATTTCCTTCACAGCTACCAGTTTAGCTGCGATTCTGCCTTTGTCATCACTCCACCTCGGAACACGTCCTCATCCTCTCCTCCCCTTCAAGGTACAAGATACAAACCAGAAAACTGCTGGGCATTTGCTGCCACCTGGGAGCAGGTCACCCATCTGTGGGAAAAACTTAGCACAAGTCCAGAACCAATTAAGTAGACACCTTTACTGTCTCCAGCTGCAGGGATTTCCCCAGGTGCCTCCCGGATGTAGCTGAGAAAAAAACTAGGTCAGGGATGAGAAAAGGAGGAAGCAGGTAGGATGTGATTAAGAAGATAGAGACACAGTGTTTTTAAATCCTTTTCCTTCCACAGGCGCCACACGGCCTCAGGAAACTCAGCCGCCTCCAGCAACAGGGGCCTGTCGGCTGACCTGGCGAGTATCTTTCTGTGCGCTACATAGAGCCTTCGATCATTGAGTCCTTTCTCTGGGGCAGCATCACAACCTCCCACCGCCCGGAGAGCTCAGCTGTGCCCTCGGGGGTGCACTCACCCCGCAGGACTAATAAGCCAGCTCCTGGCCGCAGCGTGGTGGGCCGACCCGGTTCCCAGCCTGTTGTCGGCCACTGTGCTCTGAACCCAGCAGACAGGCCAGGGGCGAGCTCAGCGCAGAGGCCTGCTGACATGATTTCAAAAAGAGTAAGGTAAAAAAAAAATTAAACTTCTAAAAGTGAGGTAAACTGTTAAGAATGAGAGGAAGAGTTTATGAAACCTTTCAGATGTCTTAGCAGTAGGTGAAACCACACTCCCGATTTTCCCAGGAAGAATCTCCATGATCACAGATACTTTGCATGTCCTGACTTTTCTTTAAAATACAGGGTCAGCAGACAGCTGAGAAAAGTCTGGCAGTTAAGCCCTGATGAGTCTGCTGTCGCTGGACGTTCTCAGTTCCTGGACGTGAGACCGCAGCGGGGCTCGCCCAGAACTGTCATCTCAAACAATCCCGACACTGTGGCCGCCCAGCCCTCCCCACTGCAGAAGACTGGGACCAACTGGGACGGTCAGGAAGACAAAAGACAAAACAAAACATGACCTTCTCTGAGCTAACATCGCAGCTGAAAAGACAAAACAGAACCTTGTAGGGCCTCCAGAGAGACTTCGAGGCTTTATGTTTGATTTCCTTTGTCCTTTAGGGGGATTTTGCTTTTCCTTCTATAAACAGAATATATGGCAAAGCTAAGACTAGGACCTGCAAGCTTCACAATCCAACCCAGGTCAAGAGTGATAAGTAAAAGCAACAGCGTAAAACCAAAGGGCAAAGGTAAGAAACGAACAGTTACATAGTGAAAGGTTTGATTAATTTTAATTCATTCTTACTGATTACCAAAATGCTGTTCAGATTCAATGCAGAGAGGGAAACCCCAGTCATCACAATCTCTGGGAACTCTGGAAATAAAATCCTACATACTTGAGGGCCAGGGATGTAGCTTAGTGGCGCTGTGCCTGCCTGGCAAATGCAAGGTCCCAAGTTCAATCCCCTGTACCACAAAAAAGAAAAAGATTGCCATATACTTTATTGAAAGTCATTAACGTCTGCACAGCCCTGATACACCAGAATTTAGGGAATGCTTTTTCTGAGCAAGTACCCACATGACATCACAGTCCTGGACCAATCAAGTACCTGCTGAATCCTCTCCCTACCTTGGGATGGTGGGAGCTCAGGAGGGTCTGGGACTCTGTGAGGCTTGCCTCAGCACGTGAGCAGAGTTACATGGTACCTGCTGCCACACCCGAGGCCTTGAGGCTTTTCCGGCAGAAGCAGGTGGTCTGAGCAACAGCTATAAAATAAGGGATGTTTAGGGAAGAACCTCATGAGTTGAGCCCCACCTGCTAAGTCACTTGACACTTGTACCTCCCATAAAGGAATGCAAGGATGAGCAAAATGCACACCTGACATTTACAGATGATTTTCACTTTTGCAAAGCATGTGATTGGTATGTTCACTCGTTACCGAGACAGAGGCCAAGTGCAATTATTCACAAAGAACAGAGCTCATCATACCTACAACTGGCTCAGAGACAGCGCTAAGGGGCAGCAGAGCTGAGCCAGGAATACTGATTCCCAAGGTTCTGACCAGCCCTTCTTTCCCTGGTGCCTCGGTTGTGGCGGCCAGAATCTCGTGCTCCCAGGAGGGCCCAATGCAGATGCATCACTCACGGTGAAGATAGAGGGACAGCTACACACGCAGTGCGGCACCAGGACTGGGCCTAGAATCCCTGAGGCCCAAGTTTGCTCCCCAGCACCTCTGCACAACAAAAGGGAGGGCTGGGTGAACCTGGAGGTGAGCTGGTAACAAAACCCAGCTCTGCTGGTTGTTCTTACATTGGAGAGCTGCAAGACACATGAGTAGGCAGGACAACTACCCCCAATGTACCCCATCTAGCAAGTTATCATCAACTCAGGGCCACTCTTGAGACTCTCAGTTCTCCAGATCCTCCTGTACCCCGACTGCTAAACTGCTGGGCAGGTGAGTCGAAGGCCTCCCGGGGCCTTGAGCTCTGGAGCTCCCCAAACCCTTCCGCACTCTGGAGAAACAAGAAACGAAAAAGGCCACAGACTTCAGCAGCTGCGCCTCAGAGGCAGGGTCTGAAGGTAGCACTGGGGATGCAGAAGAGCTGAGCAGCCTTTGTTGACCTCAGACTCAAGGCTGGTACCAGAAAAAAACACAAACTTGACCTGAGACTTCGGGAATTTGACCAAAAATCAACAACCAACTTTCTCTCTCTTGCTCTCTGGCAGTAGCAGGGAATCTAGGCCGGTCCCCTATCCTTTTATTTTTATTTTGAGACAAGTGCTTCCTAACCTGCTCGAATGGGACTAAAGCTTGTGATCTTCCTGCCTCAGCTTCTCACAGTGGTGGAATGACAGATGTGCACAGCCACGTCCAAATTCAAGTGGCTTCTTAAAGAGATCATGCTCAAGGCTGCAGACATAAAGATGAATAAAGATCCTCTGGCTGATGAGTTTGGAGATCCTGAAGTCTCCCTACAGAGGAAGTCAATCAACGCAAAGCTGGAAAGAGAGATAAGAAGTCAATGCAGGCCCCAGGAAGCCTGCTGCTTCCAGGGATGAGCAGGCTTTGGAAGGCAATGGGGCTGTGGTCGGGTTTGTTTTCTGTAGTACTGAGGACTGAGCCAAGCACTGCTAAACTACATTTCTCCTGCCTCAGCTTCCCAAGTAGCTGGGATCACAGGCATGTACCCCATTTTCAGAGACATCCACGGTATGTACAAGCGTTCATCCGCACCTGCCCACAAGCACTTGGTGGCAGACTCTCCATACTACTGAGCAGCTTAATAAGACCATGCTGTATTAATATATATCTCTGCCATGTTCTCCTCCCACGCTTTTAGTGGCTCTAATGTATTCTGCAGGACTGCTATTACAGGATCTCATCTAAGGAACCCTTATTGATAGACATTTGGGTTGTGGCCAACCTTTTGCTAAAATAACACTGCAATGAATATTCAATGAATATGCAACATTTCATATATACCGGGTATAGGTGAGGAGCAGTCCCAGAAATGGAACAGTAGGATTAAATAAATGATACACCTTTAAAACTGGCAGACAGTCCTAAGTATCCTCCCCTGTGGCTGTCCTAATTCAGACTGTACTCTAGCCAGCAAAAGCGCAGCTTTCCCATCCCGGACGTCAGCGGTGAAGAAGCTCTGGACACAAGAACAGCTGAGCTGGGCTGCCCGGGGAGCGCAGGACGGCACCAGCCGGCTGTGAAGTCACCCAGAGGAGTGAGGGAACCCTGTCACCATATACTGTGCATAAAGCATTCCCCACCGTCTAAGGAGCCAGAGCGGAGCCCAAACAGCACACACAGCCTTGCACAGACAAGCAGAGCCCAGCACGCGGAGCCCTGGCTTCCAGCCCGGCCACCGGAGGGGGTGTGGTGGAGTGTGGCAAAGGGGAAGGCGCCACAGGCAGCGGCACAGAACGGAAGGATACGCTTCTCTCCTGACGCTAGTGACTGCTGAAGAGGGCAGGAGAGGCGTCATGTGTTCCTTGCTGTCCCCGCAAAACAGCTCAGTTGCCAGGGGCCCTGTTGGGGGTCACAGGGTGCACCCCGTCACAGTCCAGCTCTGGGCAGATCCCGCTGCACGGGAGGGGGGGGGTGGTCGTCAATCCCCACATTTGGGATTCGGAAGGCGTGACTCTACCTCCTCAGTCTGACCTTGGGTAGGTCCCTTTCCTGAGCCCCGGTTCCCTCTTTAAGTGGTAACAGGCAGGACCGCGGCGGCAGATGGTGTGTGAAGACCCACTACTCACAGGGCCTGGCACAGAGGGGGCTGATGGCAGAACGGGTGCCTTTTCTATTCGAAGGGTTGCTTGGGATCGTCGTCGCGATCTCCCGGAACCAAGACAATGTGGGCAAGTTTTACCAGGAGGATTCACAGAGCAAACGCTTAAGGAGATATTCTGGGAGGGAGCGACGCAACCCACGATGCTATGGGTTTCACTACCACAGCCAGGGTCTTCATGGCTCGGCTGACCCTGGAAAGGCGCCCAGCCCGTGGGGGCGGTTTTGGGGCGCAAAATTGTTGGCTGTCACTGGACGCCAATCTGTTTCCTTTCGGATTAGCTGACCCGTGTCTGGGAGTCAGCCTGACCCACAGGGACTCTACAGAAACAGCCAGAAATGCCAGCCGAAATACCTGGAGGTGAGGTGCAAGGGGAGAGGCGAAACAAGAGCACGCCGGCGGGTGGAGACCGATCTGCCCCAGGGCCCTTCCCGGGAGCAGCCAGGTCCCCGCAAGGCAGCCCGGCCCCGCGCGGGCCTCCCGGCTCCACGCCGGGGGGAAGCACCTGCTCCGGCGCAGCGCAGCCGCGAGCGCCCTCCCCGCCGACCCCGCCCGCCCAGCCGTGCCTGCGAGCTCACCTCTGTCCCCGCGGCTCCAGGCCCGCGCCCACTGGTCTCCGCAGGGGTCGGCGCAGGGCGGGGCGGGCAGCTGGCCGCGCGCTCGGAGCCCGGTCCCCGCCCGGCCAGCTGGTCGGTTGCGGGCTCCCTCCGCCGGCGCTCGCGGCCGGGCGCAGGAAATGACCTCAGCGGGCGCCCCTCCTTCTCGGGGCCGCCGCGCTCACGGCCGCCGCGGGATCGGCTCGCCGACGCCCCGACCCGCGGGAGCGCAGAGCGCGGACCGGCCGGGAGCCGAGCCTCGTGCCGAGCGGGCCGCCCGATTGGCGGCGGGGCGGGGGCGGGGCCGGCGCGGCAGCTTCTGCGCCTGCTTCTTCATCCCGCAGGGGGCCGCGGTGCGCACGCGCCCGGCGCTCGCTCCGGCCCCTGCAGGTGGGAAAAGGCAGGTAAGCGACGCTGGCTCAGGTGTGTCAGCAGGAGAGAGTGTGACTAGCTTGTGCTGATAGCCGCGCCGACAAAACGAGAAGAAAGAAAACTGCTGTCCTGCCCACTGCAGCACAGTCCGTCAGCCGAGGTCCGAACAAAAGCAAACCAGCACCAAGACACTAAAAGCTGTGGTCCTGGGGCGAAGGACTCAAAGGCTGAACTTGAACTTGTAAATGGCTTTATAGCTTGAGGGGATGTAGATGATCCCTTTCTGCGGGACACTGGCCTCTGCTGTCCCCGCAAGCAGTCTAGAAGTTGCCCAAAGAGGCCCCAAAGGAAGTCCTCTGGTTTTGCAAAAAGAGATTCCTCCATCCAGTCACTCTAAAGTATGCACACGACGCAAATTTCTGTGATACACCAAGATAACACTGAAAAAACGAGTCTCCTTTCCAACTTGCTCCCTTGTTCCCCAGATCTCCACGACGAACACAACTGTAGTTAAAATGTTGCGCGAGTGTCTTTTTGAGATATTTCAGGCATACATAAGAATTTACACATTCAAGGTGTCCAAATATACCTACTTGCCTGTATGTATTGCTGTCCACCTTTTTAACACTTGCCTGTTTATTTTTTAACAGTGTCTCTAAATTGGCATATTACACATCCAGAGCTGCCTTGACTTTGTAATGGCTTCTTAATATTTGTTCGAATGGGACTAAAACTTGTGATCTTCCTGCCTCAGCTTCTTACAGTGGTGGAATGACAGATGTACACAGCCACGTCCAAGTTCAAGTGGCTTTTTAAAGTAATGGAGGTAATAATGCTTATTATTTAAAATAATGAGTGTTTAAGATGTTTCCAGCCTTATTCTTTTAAATACCTGACTATGATGAGTGCCTTGTATATACTTCTTCGCCCCTATGTTCGACTCTCCATATCGTTTAACACTTTAAAACAGATCACTGAGTCAGTCTTTGTGGCCCACATTGACAATTCCAGCACTGCAGGAAGCTGAGGCAGAAAGGTCACAAGTCTGAGCCCAGCTTGGGTAATTTAGTGGCTTAATAAGACCCTGCCTCAATTTTATTTTCTTTCTTTTTTTTTTTTTTTTTTGAGACAGGGTCTTGCTTTGTAGTTCAGGCTGGCCCTGAGCTCAGCCTCAAACTCATATTACAGCAATCCTCCTGCCTCTGCTTCCCGAGTGCTGGGATTACAGGTGTGAGCCACCACGCCCGGCACTGTGGTATATGGTACTGATTGCTGCTGTGCGTGAGTCTTCTTGCCCAGTATGGTATGTGGTTGCTGGGGAATCGAACCTGGGCCTTGTGCTTGCAAGACAGGCACTGCAACCACTGAGCTATATCCCCAGCCCTTAATCTAATTTTAAAAACAGTCTTACTGTGTAGCTCAGGCTGGCTGAATTCATGACAATCCTCCTGCCTCTGCCTCCTGAGTGCTGAGATTACAGGTGTGCACCACCATGCCTGGCTCTGTTCCAAAATTATTAAAGGATCTGGACAAAGCTCATCCCCAGGACTGTAGGGGGAAAATAGGTGTGTTGGGGCCAGGGATTTAACTCCCTGATTCTGGCACCTGCCTTGCAAGAGTAGGGGCCCACGTTCAATCCCCAGTGTATGGGAATGCTGGGCGTGGTGGCTCACGCCTGTAATCCCAGCACTGAGGAGGCAGAGGCAGGAGGATTGCTGTGAGTTCCAGGCTCGCCTAGGCTACATAATGAGCTCAGGGCCAGCCTGAACTAACTACAAAGCAAGACTGTCTCAAAAAAAAAAAAAATGCACACACATGACACAAAGAGATTGCTGTTTCCAAGCACAATATAAATTTCAAATTTCAAAAGCCGCTGCAAAATGTCCCTCAAAGAAAGCTTTATCAATCTACACTTGTGTGATATGCTCCAGGGCCCCTTCCTTCCCTCCAGTCTGGGCCAGTGGCATGATTTATCCCCAAATACAATCTTCTTAAAAGGAATAACTAAACAAAGTAGTATGTGTAAGGGTTTTATTCTATTCTATTCTGTACTTCTTTCTTTTTTTCTTTACTGAGAATTGAACCCAGGGCCAGCTACATCCCTGGCCCTTTTTAATGCTGTTTTTTGTTTTTTTGTTTTTTTTTTTTGAGACAAGTTCTCCCTAGATTGCTAAACTTCTCACACTGGATTTGAACTTGTAATCCTTTTACCCCTCTTTCCCAGAATGCTGGGATTACAAACATGTCAGGTATGTGGCACCATACCTGTCTATGTTTATATAGATTTAAAAACACTTTCAGGGAAAAATAAAGGACACTACTCAGGAGACTGAAGCAAGAGGATTGCCATGAGTTCAGAACCACTCTGAACTGCTACTGAAACCCTATCTCAATGAATAAATAAATAAAGAACAAAAACTCCCTCTCAAACCTAACCACCATTAGCTTGGCGAGCAAGTGTTACTGTGACCTTCATGTGAACTCCTGTTGCTTTGGGCTCTTTTTTAATCCCAGCTGGGTAATTTGAGCAAGTTCCATAGCCACTCTGTGATTTAGTGCTTTTAACCTTTCAGTTTCCCTCCTTCTCTTCCTCTTCTTCTTCATCATCATCTCTTTTTTTGTGGTGGTGAGGGTGTAGTTGCTTGTTTTGAGACAGGGTCTCCAGTGTTGCCCACGCTGGCCCCAGTCTCTCCGTCCTCCTTCAGCCTCCCCACTTCTAGGGTCACAGGCATGTGTCAGCGTGTCGGACAGTTTCCTTATCTTTTATGTGAGAATCATAATGACTCTGAGGCTGGTTTGAGGATTAAATCAAATAGGCTGCATGATGGCTCACGCCTGTCATCCAGCAGCTGGGAAGCTGAAACAGGAGGATGGCAGCAAGTTCAAGGCCAGCCTGGGACACCTGGTGAGTTCAAGGCCACTCTAAACTGCATAGAGAGACCTTGTCTCCAAAGAAAAATTAAATCAGATAATACAACTGCAAAGTTTCGGGATCCAATAAATGATACCAATTTTTCCTCCTCCAACTTTTTTGTATGAAGATTGAATGTAGGGCTTCTCACATGCTAGGGAAACATTCTACTCCT